>JNEM01014739.1:0-25861 GCA_000697335.1 Conidiobolus incongruus B7586 | reverse complement strand
ATTAATAAATGAGGGAATTGATTTTATAATATATATTTATTTTTGTAATTTATATTTTAAAATTTTTATTTATTTTCAATCTCAAAATATTGTCATTATTTAAAATTTAGATTAAATATATAAATAAATGAGATTAAACCAAATTATGCATCTTTTTATTAAAATTTATAAGTAATACTACTATCTCAATAATCAGTATTTTTCAATTAATATTATTATTAAGATTGGTAAAGTATTGTGACTTGTGTAATATTGTTTAATATATACTTATATATATATTTATACTGAGCGAAAGTCTATATAATATTACTTATACGACATAGCAGTATCATGATAATACCCTAAAATTAATGATTTTTCAACTTATTCATTAATATAAAATATTTAAATATTCATTTTTTAATATTAAGCAATAATCTATGAAATTGAAATATCGAGATTCAAAATTAACTGAGATCACCGTAAATTCAAAAGTGATGTCAAATCATGGAAATAAAAATATAAGCAAGTTATTATAGAATTCATTTTCAAGATGTATTTAATTAGAAATATTCAATATCAATTTTAAATATATAAATAAATAATCAAAATATTTTAGATAATACAATTGAAACTGCGTGATCATCTGATTAATTTCAAAAAATAGCATTAATATCAATTTAAAATTATTTATATGATCTCAAACACACTTGTATAATATTATTAGACTTATCAACGATATAATCATAATGGATTCATATTATTATTTACAAGTTCTAGGGTACGGTTAAATATATTCATTTAAACTATTAAGATCCATAATTTGTTAAATGATGAAATATTATTTCTAAAAGAAGTATTAATTACAATTCAAATCGAATTAAAGGATTGTTATTACCCTTAATTTGAATATAAATTCGA
This sequence comes from Conidiobolus incongruus B7586, assembly GCA_000697335.1. NCBI lineage: Eukaryota > Fungi > Entomophthoromycota > Entomophthoromycetes > Entomophthorales > Conidiobolaceae > Conidiobolus > Conidiobolus incongruus. The sequence continues at coordinate 24,961 of JNEM01014739.1, read as the reverse complement.
TTAATGATAATTATCAAAATAAACAAAGTGATTGTTTGAAAAATTCAGTTACACCAGTAAATATAATTTGAAAAAGTTTATTAACTGTACTGATTCTTAATTCTTAATTTTTAAATATTCAGTCAAAATTCTCAAGTTAGTCGTATTTTTTGTACCATCTATAATTTATTGTGTACTATCACAATAAATCAGATAATGAAAAATTTCTTGCAGGATTGCCATCTCAACAACCTCTATTCAATTTACAAGGATTCCTTCAACAAAAATTCGGAAGATTTATTATATACACAACTCCAAATTGAAATTATCCTAAAATTAAGTATAAATGATTATTAATTTGACTAATTATCAAATGCTAATACTTGAATTATTATTGGGGTTTATATCCTGTTTGAAAGTGGGTCCCTGAAAACAATTTAGAAATTAATACCGATAAAATTGCCAGAATTAATAAGTGGTCCTTATTACATCATAATTTAGAAGGTAATTTATTTGGAAAAGTTAGAACCAATGAAATGGACCAAGCACTCACATGTGGATCCGATCCCACAATATTGAGATGGGAATAAGTGACAAGCTTTCATAATTCATCAATTATATCAACATAGCTGATTACATTGAGAATACAACAAATTTCAACCTGTTTAAAAATATTATAATATATTATCAAGTATAACTATATCAACCCAAACAAAATTATTAATCTGTCATTAATAATTTTAAGGATTTATTGATAAAAAATAGATATAACAAGGATATTTAATATAAACAACATCATACAATTTTTTTGAATAGTTGTTTATTTCAATATGTCACGTTTATTACAACGTCTAGGTAGTAGACCTTACCTCAAATTAGCCGGTACTTTAGCAGTTGGCGGTGGTATCTATTATCAATTAAGTCAACTGAAATCGAAAAATCAGAAATCTATGATACCTTTCAACGCTCCAGGTATCCAGTTGGAAGCTTTAAATAAGTCCGAATCAGAAGAGAATCCTCTCCACAGTTTGTGGACACCTCCCTCAAGAGCAAAATTGATCGAACAGTTGAAAAAGAGTGGTGTCGATCCCAACGAAGAGTACGATTTACTCGTCATCGGTGGTGGTGCTACTGGTACTGGTATCGCATTGGACGCAGCTAGCAGAGGTTTGAAGGTCGCTCTCGTTGAAAGGGACGACTTTTCTAGCGGTAATCTAAATCACTAATTTACCTTAATTTTAATTATTTATCACTGTAATTAGGTACAAGTTCCAGATCCACCAAGTTAGTTCACGGCGGTGTACGCTATTTGGAGAAGGCTTTTCGAAATTTAGACTATGAACAATACAAATTAGTGGTTGAAGCTTTGCACGAGCGCTCAATATTCTTGAAAATTGCTCCCTACTTATCTAACCAATTGCCTATTATGTTGCCTGTTTACAAGTAAGTCCTAATTCTTAAATATATTGTCAGTTGATTAAATTTATTGTAGATGGTGGCAAATTCCCTATTACTGGGCAGGTGCTAAATTTTACGATTTATTCGCTGGTGCTGAAGGTCTCCAAAGTTCCTACTTTATTGGTAGGGGTAAGGCTTTGGAAAACTTCCCAATGCTTCAGAAAGACTCTTTGAAGGGTGCTATCGTTTATTACGATGGTAAGTTCATTATCTTCAATGTGATATTGGTTTTCTAATTTGGGAATAGGCCAACATAATGATTCTAGAATGAATGTAGCTTTGGCTTTGACTTCGATTGCTCAGGGTGCTACAGTCGTCAATCATGTCGAGGTCCAGGATTTGATTAAGGTTGATACCAACGAAGCTAACAAGATTAAGGGTGCTAAGGTTAAGGATCTTTTAACAGGTGAAGAGTTCCATATTAAGGCTAAGGTGATTTTTATCATTGCAAAAGTTTGATTATAAATACTAAAATAAATGCATTTAGGGTGTTATCAATGCTACCGGTCCCTTCACTGACGCCATCCGTAAGATGGACGATCCCACCACTCCCACAATTGTTGCACCTTCCGCTGGTGTTCATATCATTCTCCCCAACTATTACAGTCCCTCTCACATGGGTCTTCTCGATCCCGCTACTAGTGATGGTCGTGTGATTTTCTTCCTCCCCTGGCAGGGCAATGTGATTGCTGGTACTACTGACACTCCCACCCATGTCAATGCCAATCCCATGCCTACCGAAGAGGAGATCAATTGGATTTTGGGTGAAGTTAGAAGATATTTAGATTCTGGTAAGTTTTAATTATTATCTCAAGGGTTATAAAATGTTCTTAATCGATTTATTGAATTTGTTTAGATGTTCAAGTGCGTCGCGGTGACGTTTTAGCTGCTTGGTCCGGTATTCGTCCCCTCGTTAGAGATCCTTCAGCTTCCAATACCGCTTCTCTCGTTCGTAATCACGTCGTTCACATTAGCCAGAACGGTTTATTAACTATTGCCGGTGGTAAATGGACTACCTATCGTGCAATGGCCCAAGAAGCAGTTGACGAAGCTATCAAATTCTATGGTAAATCATCTCCAAATATATCTTTATCAATTATATTAATTGATGTGATTTAATTAGGCTTAAATCCCAAGAACGAATGTGTCACTGATCGTCTTAAATTAATCGGTTCTCACAAGTATTCCAAGACTATGTTTATTCAACTTATTCAACATTTCGGTATGGAAACTGACGTAAGCGAAGATTTTAGTTGAACCTGAATATTATCATTTAATAATGGTTTTAGGTTGCTCAACATCTCGCCCTCAACTATGGCGATCGCGCTTGGGCAGTTGCTCACCTTTGCAAACCTACTGGTCTTCGTTGGCCTCTCCATGGCACTAGGCTCACTCCTGCATATCCATACCTCGAAGCTGAAGTACGTCACGCAGTTCGTTACGAGTACGCCTGCACCGCTATCGATGCGTTAGCTCGCCGCATGCGACTGGCATTCTTGAATGCTCAAACCACCCTCGACGTGCTCCCCAAAGTAGTCGACATTATGGCAGAAGAACTCGGTTGGGACAATACTCGCAAGCAGAAGGAACTCCATGACGCCACACACTACCTATCATCCATGGGCCTCCCCGACTGGAGACTGTTGAGTGAAGCCAGCCGCGCCCGCTTCGATCCCAAAGAGCTTGGAAAGTATAGAGCAGCATTCGGTAGCATCGATCGAGAGAACGACGGTCACATTGAAGGCTCCGAGCTTGTCAACCTTGTCAAACAACTCGACCTCGGCGTGGACGAAACGACGGTTTACGAAGGTATGGAACGTGCAGGTGTCAAATCCTTTGGCAGTGTGGAATTCTTCGAATTTTTGGAAGTCTTAGGACGTGTTAAAGAACTCAAGGAGGAAAGAGATAATAAGACTAAATCTAATAACAGTCAGCAACCTCCTAAATTGACGACGGAACGTAGTGGAGGAGGTGTTTAAAAATATATTATATTTGGTGTTGTTTTAAAATATATAAGAATTAATAAAAATTAGTATATATAATCATTATTATTTATTGTTTATAATTATATAATCATGGAAAATCAAATTATTGCCATTTTTTTAAAATAGAGATTAATTATTGATTTATTGAACTTTTCCTTTAATATCTACCATTGTATTACTATCGTCTATTTCGTCATCATGGTCATTCTCCTTATTGTTACCAACATCTATCCATTTATAATAATAACTCACATAAATAAACCAAATGTAAAAGAATGTACCCAATCCTATGTAAATCCACATCTTTTTAGTACTACTTAAGTGACCTAAGCCAAATTCCGCCAAAAATACAATTTCGTTGCCAAGGGAATTCATGAGCAGCCAGATGGAAGTGGCACTCGATTTCAGCTGGGGACCTACCTGCGTGTATGCGAAGATGAGACCGGATGGTGATAAGAGAGCTTCTCCAAAGGATAAAATGATCCATTGGGGTAGTTGCCACAAGCCCTTGACGCAACCGTTACAGCTGGTAACCATTCCCGAATCATCTGTGATAGCATTCCCTACGCTCTTTCTCTCAACCACATACATGATACAATTACCAAGTATGAAACTGATAATGGTGAGTATAAACCCGAAATTCATACGTTTTAAAACGTGGAAATTCATATTGTAACTATCCACAGAGGGATAGATCCAGTATGTCAACAATGGAATAAAAATGATGACGAGGATAGCATTGATATTTCCAAAACTCTCAGTAGGCACTTGGAACCAATTTAAGATCCACTTGTCCATAAGATCGTACTGATTCTGCCACTCTGTTGATCCCTGATCGTAAAGCATCCAGAAGCCCATGATTGGGAAGAAAATCGTCATTGCCCTGCCTAATAGTTGTGTCTCCCTGACGAAGTCTTCACCATACTTGGCATTGGAAAATTCTAGATAACTTTTGACGCTTTTGCGCTGCTCTTTGGATGCATTGAAGTATTTGTATCCAGCTTCAACAGTCACTTTCAAAGCTTTCCATGGTAGGAATTCGCCTGCAGGAGGTACCACCCGGTAATATTTGAAGCCCATTACGAATAGAATTAATGCGATTGCGAAGAACACCGCTGGAAGACCGAATGCCAATGGGTAGCATCTTGCACCAAAGCAGTGTACATCGGTTTTGAGCACGGGTGTAATATAGGCCGAAATAGCACTCCCCACATTGATACTGAGATAGAACAATTGAAAGAATCTCTCAAGTACAGATTGCTGACTATTTAAGAATTGATCACCACCGTGGGTAGACACGCACGGTTTAATACCACCGGTTCCAATACTAATGAGCATGAGAGGCCAAAACGCATAGTGAAAATTCAAATGAGGATATTTTCCCACCAATCCGTTGATACTAAACACACTCGTTAATACGTTACCCAACAGGTATATTAAACTAAAATATACAATTGTATGATACTTCCCCAAAAAACTGTCGCTAATTGCAGCACCCAATAATGGAAAGAAGTAAGTAAAAGCTTTGAACAGATGGGTATACTGTTTTGCCTGGTAAGCTTCCAACCCCACCGCCGTCCTGTAATAATAATTCAACAAAGGCGATATTCCATAATAGCAAAATCTTTCACAGAATTCATTTGGAATAATGAAATATACAGCCTTGGGGAATTTATCAGGATTTTTGGCAAGTTCGGCTTCAATAATATCATTTCGTTTTATCTCTTTGAGTATCCTCTGTTGTTGGCGTTGGCTTAAATTTTTGAAATTACTGTTAAATTTTGTACCTCTCTCAATATCGTAGGAGGTGAGATCTGTTTCCTTAGTCATACTTCAATATATTATATTATTCATTGAGACTTTAATCCAAAATCTTTTAAAGATTCTCATCTATTCAATACTTATATTGAACTTACTCCATATTCTATTTTCGACTAATTTGTCAATAAAATGCAAATAAAACTAAAATTTTAGTAATATTTGAAAAACAATAGTAATTTAATACGAATTTGGTAGATTGTTGTATAATTAAATAACCATAATAATAATGATAATAGTAATTTAATAATAATAATTTATCAATTGCCAAGTTAATGCCCAATATTTTTGAGTTATCTCAACGATTCTGAACCAATAATCACTTTAATTTCCCAAAGATCTTCAATATATTGAGGAGATTAATTTGGAGATTAACTATGGTGATGAAATTTTTTATGATTTAAAATTTATAAAATTCTCTGAATTATTTAGAATTAACTAAAATAGATTATTTGTATAAAAATGTAATTTTGGGAATAGATATTAAATTAATTTTAATCAATACATTTAATATTTTGAAAAATTTTATAATTAAATAAACAGAATGTGATAAAAATGAATTTGAGTGTGGTATTATCGGTTGAGTATGGAAAGGTAACAGCGTAGATAGCTAGAATAGATAATGAGTAACTCAACCCAAATCTTCTTGGAAATGCAAATAAATTTTAATTTATTGATGTATGGGGAATTAGCTCAAATGGTAGAGCGCTCGCTTAGCATGCGAGAGGCACGGGGATCGATACCCCGATTCTCCCTTTTTACTAAATGAAATTTTTTTCAATATAAGATATATTAATAAAATATCATTATATTATCTATATTTTGACTCAGTATTTTAATTTCATTATCTTAATATATCATTAAATATCACATAATTTCATACTTATATATATTTCCTTTTTTGATTTTTTAAAGTTATTAAATTTTGTATAATACCTTTACAGTTAATTTATATTTAAGTTTATTGAATAAACTAATACTAAAACATTTTTTGAAAATTTAATATTCAATAATTAATTCTTATTATACTTATTATTCTCATAATTGAATATATTCTAATTATTAATTCTTCATATTAACAATTATCACACCTTAGTTGTATGGATAAATATCGGGTATTATTAAGTATAACAATTTTTTAAAATTATTACATAAAATATAAAACAAAATGAATATATTTTCTTATGATTTTATATTATTTATAAGGGTTAACTATATCTTAAAATTCAATGATTGTATACTCATATATTATAATTATTACACTGATTGTAATATCATCAATATATATAATTAATTTAATAATCAAACAATGTATCAAATTCTAAATATTAATAACGGATATTAATTTGAATATTAGACACCCTTAATTTTATCAATATATTTGAGATTAAAATTATTATCTTAGGGGAATCTTTTTTTAAATCATTATATCTAAAGATTTATTTTTACAATTAATATTTAATGGATTTGGGCATTTTAATAAATATGTATTTATTTTATATTTATAACCATTGTGGTATTGTTCCAAACCAATAGAATTTACTTCAAAAATATGCTAGGTTCAGTCTTAAATTAATTTATCTATTTTTATAAATTAATTTATGAATTATTTGTAAAAGTCAAAAAATTTGTAATACTAAAGAGCTTTTTGGTAGAAATCGCGAACATTAATAACTATACAACAATTTTCATTAGTTGCATGAAATATATTATATAGTTTTTATAATATTTATAAATATTTTATTATAACCTTGATCAAAAATTTTATTCATGCTTACTTTAATTGTGATATAGTTATATTTTTTATTATTAAATTACAAAATATAATTTATTGATCTTTTGTTTTTAATAAAGTAAATCCTTGGTCAATAATTGATCATCATACATTTATTATTATTATTTGAATCTTTTACTTGAGTTGGCTCTTCTGCTGATTTGGTTAGCTGATCACTTAAGCTTAAGTTTGATTGGGTTTGATTTCACTGGGATAAGGATCATCTTAATGAAAAATTTAGCCAATGTTATAACTTTTTCCTCTCACTCCCTGGGATTCAGCCAAAAAATATATAATTTAACCAAACTTTGAAGTTGAGAAAGTCACTAAGAAGTAAACTTAAACTAAAATATAGAGTAGAAACAAGTTTGTTTGATCGATAAGACACTGAATGAATTTTTAAGTTGACTTCCAAGGGGAAGACATATTAGATTGTATGCTTAGTTTCATCAGGTCACTTTGCCTTCCATTCACATTAGATAATGAGCAATAATCAGGAAAGTAATTAGATTGGTTTGACATAGACAAAGAATGGCCCTTGATTTGGTTCGCGTCAACCTTCACTCTGAATAATGCTTTCAGAAGTAATGACATTATGTTTTGTTTTAAAATAAGTTTTTTAAATAAAAATTGTTGTTTGAAAAGCACACATAATATGATTTAGTAAATTTTTTATTAATCCTACTCTTTAACATATCGGGACTGTGTAGATTAAATTTTACTAACTATAGAGATGTCATAGCAGAATATTTGAAAAATTGGAATCCCTTCTATCTTTAGCACTTTTGGGTTTAAATAATTCATTCAGTGAGTGGCATAGGATTTGGATAAATTCAAATAAAAGGAGTTAAAGGATATCATTTGATTATGGACCAACAAATCCACTATAGCTGGGAGGTAATATGGACTTGATTATTGAATTGAGACAGATGGGCATTTTTGAAATACAACAATTGAATAGTTAATGCATAATATTATTTCGGCCCATTTTCAAATCAATTATTATGAGAAATTTGATAATTTTTTTTTAAATTTTACAGATTTATTTGAAAATAAATTGATAAAAATTTCACTTATATAGATAATATTATCTTTGGAATTTTCTTTGAAAATTAATCAAATTGAATCAAGATATCAGGATCACTTTTAATATTGATTCTATTATATAATAATAGAGGTTTGAACAATATATATAATATTGTTACACTTACAATTAAGCTAAATTTCAATTATGCAAGCATTTAAACTCTATATAATCAATGTAAAATAATTAAATAGTATATGATAAAAGAATATAGAAATTTATTTATTAAAAAAATTTTATCTATCCTTAATGCTGTAATGTCTTTTAAATATAATTATTAGTAAAAACGTTAATTATTTGATATTTTATAGATATATTAAGGTTAATTGTATTTATGGTAGATTTATTTGAATTGATTTTAATTTCTTGGTAAAATGGTTAAGATATTATATTCATAAAATAATATTTATGACATATTATTTTTATTTTTGTTCAATATTATAGTGATATAATGTATAGCATAATTATTGGTTACTATCTAACTAAATATCATATATCATACCTGTAATATTTATTGAATATTCGTTCGATATGTTAAATATATATATTGATTCCCTTTCTTTTTTAGTTTCAGCCATTATATTTGCTAAATAATGTTAAATGTAAATTATTTAATAGATTTTAATTTATCAACAGATTTTATTATACAGAAAGTATTGGGAAATATCATTAGTAATGTTAGAAAAACATAAATATTTAGTTTAACACTTAAAAATATTTTAATAAATATTAATAAAAAACGTTATAACTATAAAAGATTAAATGTTTTGATGATGAGATCATTTATATATTAAATATTAAATAAATTTTCAAAAAAACATACAATTGCCTTATTTTCTATAGTTGATCAAGTATTATATGTAATTATATTAATATTGATGGTTACTACAAAGCAACTATTTAGTCATTTTTGATTTTTTGAATTATTAATTTATCACGAGCTATATGATAATTACTTTTTATTTTTTGAATATAAAGAAAATGCTAAAATTTCCTAAATAACAATATATTTTATATAATATTAAATCCAGCTGAATTTTTTATAATGAATAGTATATATTATATTCGAAAAATCTTTGTTTTTTGAAAATTTAATTTGGCATTAATTTCCATTCATAGTAATGAAAAATTTAAATAATAATAATTAGTAATTATTAATTATATTAAATGTTAAAATTTTAATTATATTTAAAATGACATTTGTTATTGTATAAGTTTGTTTACAGATGATACTTCCATTGCATCGATAAGTAGATATTCTTTGTCAAGCTACGTAACCACCTTAAGGTCCCAACATATTGATTAAAACTAACCTATGTCCACTTGAAAAAACACAAATTAGAGTAGATCAATATGCAGTATTCCAAAACTGAGTTTTAAAAGTTGATGAGTGAAAGGTTACATCATTCAAAAATTCAATGATCATAGCTCTTTCTCCAGGTTTCAACGTCATTAGGAATCCAACTCAGACAATATCGGGATGTAATATGAATGATTTACGCTGAATCAAAGCACTCAAAAATAATATAAATTATATAGAATTTGAAAGTAGCCACCTTAGCGGACATTTACATTGTTTAATTTCGCCAAAGTCCCTCATTGGTTATAAGGCGTCAATTCAGTAAAAATATGTCAATGAATTGGAAGGTTCTGCAATAATAACTCAGAAGGCTCTAGCATTTCTGATTTGAGATTTGCCATTAATTTTTAAATTAAAAAATTTTTTGTTAAGATTTAGCATGAATTTTCGATATAACCAATAAAATTTTATAATTTTAGTTGGAATATTTTGGTTTAACCAATTAAATAAATTTTAAAATTAAAAATAAATTAAAAAGATATTTCTTCTCTAAGTTAGAAGATTAACAATTTTTAGATGTAAAATTTTTTTTGCATGATTGTCACCAGATTTTTAATGAGTAAATTACATTATCTTCTGTCTTTATATGATTTATCGCATAATTACCAAGTTCAAAATCTGGTATATAAATCTCTAACCCCCTTCTCAATTATTAAAATACACATTTCCCCGTGTAATCGATTAACTTTTCAAATTTTTTATGATTTTTGATAGAAATTAATTATTCTATTATTGATAATTAATTTGATTTTAGCTCTATTATTAATCTAATTTTTGGGTATACTTATTAATATTACCCAGTTTATTTTTTAGTTAATTTTTAATATAATACCTGTTTATAATTTAATATAATAATGAAATTTTTCGGTTTAACATCGGTTGTTTTACCCCTATTACAATTGATAAGTGCTCAAGAACAAGGAGCATGTCAGACTATTAGAGTTAGAAAAGAAGTGCGAGATATGACTGATCAAGAGCGAAATGATTGGATCAACGCTCTAAGAACTTTGTATAAGGCCAAGATGGATGATTATAACAGTTATATGGATTGGTTCGCTTGGGCACACATTCAAGAATATAGTAACGTGCATCAAGGTCCCCAGTTTTTACCATGGCATCGCTACTTCCTTTATATCCTCCAAGAGTTGATCAATAGAGTAAATCCCAATGTTGTTATTCCTTATTGGGATTGGGCTAGAGACAGTCAAGCCCTTCACAATTCGCCAGTTTTGGGTGATCAGTACATTGGTGGCAATGGAAATGGAAACGCAGATTGGGAACTCCAAAATGGTCCATTCGCCTATACTGAGGTCAACTATCCAACAAAGCATAACCTCAAGAGATGCTACCACCGTACTAATGGTGATGTGAGGTATCCCGCTCCCGAAGTCGATCCAATGCCCGATACCACTAGAATGGATTCAATCGTTAATGAATACAAAGTATTCTCCCAATTTGCTTGGACTCTCGAGCTCTATCATGGGTTTTTCCATGTACTTTTGGGAGATACTCAAGCGGATTTGGGACCTCCCCAATCTCCTAACGATCCTGGCTTTTTCCTCCATCACGCGAATATTGATCGCTACTGGTGGATGTGGCAGAATCAAAATCCTGATATCGCTCACACTTACGATGGTGAACACTATCAAACCCCCAAGCAGGCTGACCCTAACGATACCATGAACTTCCCAAATGGTCCCCGAGAACCTGTGTGGAAAGTGTTCGACACTACAGCATATCCCCTCTGTTATACCTATGCTTCCAATACCCGTGTCATGCTTTCTGGAGCCGATGGTACTCCCTTACCACTTGTTAATGGTACCCAACTCACGCCTGAAAATGTGTCCTTCTCAAGCATCAATACCCTCATGGATGCACAAAAAGAAGGTACGCTTCAGAAGATCACCAAGGCTGGTAACAAAGATGGACTTAAGAAGACCGACAATCCGAAGATCAAGCCCATCAATCCAGCGGTCATCAAGGGTATGGCTGAAGTCATGCACATGGATATGGATACTTCTAAGGCCATTAGTACCATTGAAGAGCATAACAAGAAGATTAATTTCTTGTCGAGTTTGCAAGGTTTCAACAAACCCCTTGAAAATTAATTTAAATAACAAACAACCCAACAACCAATTAATTTAATACTTTAATAAACAATATTTTAACAAATTTATTAACATATAATTGTATTGATATATTGTTAAATTTCAAAATTTTTTTGTTGATAATTCAATAGATGTTAATTTAGTTGAATTATGCGTATTAATAGGCATTGTAGATCTCTAAACCTCTAATTTTTGAATTAAAAAATAGCGAATTTAACAAAATCCTTTACTGAAAAAATTAGAATAATGATTAAGAAGATATCCCATTATAGTTTTATCAATTTATTAATTCTATATCAAGATTGAAGATCTACTCTGAATGCAACATCAAACCTTGGTTTTCATCAATTTTCACTTTATTTTATTTGAATCATTACAGCTTGGAATGATATCTTGACATTTATTAATTGATATTGTCACGAGTCAGGTGACTCTCCTCCCACGTAATATGCTTACTTCAACTGAATATAAGGGTCATTCCCCCCCTCATGTGACCAACCACTTCAACCCTATCCTTTAATCAGCTAATGATACAACCCTCCAGAAAACTCCAGAAACCTACTACTCTATGCACTATATATAGAACCCAGAAACAGAGCTATACTACAGAGAAGGAGTTTGATCTGGGTCCTCCCAGCTATTTGGCTTAAATCAATAAACCCCCTATCTCCCTAACCTTTACCTGGAAATCCCTAGATCTCTCTCTTTTGCTTATACTATTCCGGACGCGGCTTTCCCAAGACGTGTTAATATAATTATTCAACTTATCAGAGAATATTTATTAATACATATATTAATTTTTAATCATTAAATCTTAATTTTTCTCTCACCTTATATTAAATATTCATCAGTCTTTAAAATTCATCAATAACTAGTTCAATTGATAATACTTTCTAGAATAGATTCATAATCAAAATCTTATGCGACAATTTATACAAGCATTAATTATGCAAATTTTGATTTGTGACAATATCGAGTTATATTTACTCAAGGCATTTATTGTTACCGTTGGTTGGGATTTGTTGAAATTATATCAATTTTAAGTTTTCCAAAAAAATTATTGAGATATATTAAAAATTTACATTTTTGGTATTTGTTAAATATTTATAGTTAAAATTTTATTTTTTTTCTAATTTAATCAAATTCTTAATATTTAAAAATATAAATTGTAGAAATTTAATGAATGCTAATATATTGATATTAATTTTGTAATTTTGTTATTAAGATCTTTGAAAATTATATTTATAATATTATATATATTAATCAATGTTATTATGTGTATTTTATTTGAAACATCCAAAATATTGCGATATAAATAATCTAATTGTTATAGTTGATTGAAATATTTAATCAATACCAGTTTATTATAATTATTTTGAATATCCTAACCAAAGCTGTTGAATCGTATAATCAGTATTGAAGTTTTAATATATATTGTACTTGGATAAGTTTAATTCAATATGAAAACCTGAATTAATATATAAAGTAACAACAATTCTGATGATAGTTGATATACTCATTTGAAACTTTAAAAGTTTTATGTAGCCTCTCAAAAATCTTATACTACTGGTAGGGATTTATGAACTAAATTAAGTTTACTTCAAAACTCGGCAGATTGTTTTTTGTATACTTAAACTGATTGATGTATAATTGAAATAGTTTTTGATGTTTATTAATTAATATACATTTAAAGATTTTGAATTAAGAAATGATATTTAAATAAACAGAATCAATATTAAATTCATAAAAATGATAATTTCATTAGCTTAATTTATTTAAAATCTTTTAAAAATAGTATTATCATTTTTTATGATATAATTAAAAATTTGAAATTTTATATTATCGCGGATCGGGAGGTCCGCTCGCCTTTCAAGTTTAACCGTCCGTCAAGATTCCGGATGTAATCCACTAACAAATATCAGGAACAATCCTCACACAATCGAAAATTCCAGACTATAACAGAAGTTAGAGTTTCAATACATTGGCAAAGGATCAACTACACTAACAAATAGTCAATGGACAGACATTTGCTGGATGATCACTTCAATATAGGCCAAGCCCTACATCTTGATAATTTAATAAAACACCTCTAAAGTATCTCGTTAGTCGTCTTTGGCCCGTTTAATCGGATTCATGTGATCTTTGTCTCAAGGCTAGTTTCCAGAAGCCTTGCAATATATTTAGGCCAATTCATGTTATAAAAATGAAAAATAACTTTAAGGTTGATTAAAATAGATATTATTTATAAATTTAACATAACACAATTGTTATTTATTAGAAAATAAAAATCATATTAAAATAATGATTAAATCCTGAGATGATTTAAACTTGGAGAATCCGGGCATCGATCCCGGCGCCTCTCGCATGCAAAGCGAGCGCTCTACCAAATGAGCTAATTCCCCATACCTATTGTTTTTGTTATACTTTATTAACCTCATTAGAAATAATACATTTGAGAATTTTTTCAATAATAGGAAATTTTGTTTTCGTAAATAATTCATGATCAATGAATATGTTAAATAAGTTACTTATGTTTCTGACATCTGACCCATCATCATTATAATACTCTCTTTTCTATTATTATACTATTAAAGTTTATTATTTTGAATTTCACAATATAATAATCCAAATCTATTACCAAAATATGATCCCATAATCTGTTTTGACTTAATCAACAGATTAAATTTAATTTTCCAATCAAGTCCTTCAATTTAATAATTCAAAATTAATTAGATAAATAAATAAACCATGAAAAAATTCAATATAATTTTAAATAGATCAATATTTAGATCTATTTCAAATAATTCAATAAAAAATAATTTTAAGTTAAAACCTTTGACAACAGTACCTACTAGATTATTTAACTCTAACCAAACTTTGAAAGCTGCAGAAATCCAATTGACTCAAGACCATATCGTCAGAACCTTATCCGAAGAACTTAAATTAGAGAGGGATGCCAGTGCAGAATTCTCAGAACCTCAGCCACCTAACGGCTTCCAACTCCATAGGTGGGACGGTGTGGGTATTATCGAACTTACCAAAACTTTGAAGAAAGGTCAAATTATCGTTCAGTTCCATTTGGACGATATTAACTTGACGGAGGATGACGAAGAATACCATGATGAGTTGGGCGATGAAGCTCAAGAGTTTTTGGACGAGATCGATTATGACGATGGTAGCGTCATCGAAGCATCGGTCCTTATTGCTAAGGACGGTGTTAAGCACAAATTACTCTTCGATCTCGAGATTTTGAAAGATGATTACGGTATTGAAGAAATTCGCACTGTACAAAATTTAGATCTCAAGCGCAGTGAATTGGGACCTCACGACTTTGAATTTCAATTGGACCATGACAAGAGCTATGCAGAACCATTCTTCGAATTACCTGAGGTAAACTTCATCATTCATCGTTTAACCAATTGTTCTAATGATTTTATAGGACATCAAAGAAGGGTTCGAACAATATCTAGAATCCAACGGAGTCGATGACAATTTAGTGAATTTCATTAGAGAGTTTGCAGAGTATCAGGAGCAGAAAGAGTATGAAAGATGGATTGAAAACGGTATCCAATTTTTTCAGACTAAATAATCCTCCTAATTTCCCGTTTTAATTTATTTGATTATAAATTTCTTATTTAACTTTTTCTCTTATACATCTAAATTTTACATTATTGTGTATCATTATTTTTCAATAGACTAAATACACATACATTTTTTTAGATTTTATTAACAACATTTTTAATGATTTAATATTAAAAATACTAAATCATATTAATTTCATTTTATTAATTATTCAAATTAATTAAATTATATTTCGTTTAATATTCATAAAATACTAAAAAAACTTTTAATAATAAAAATGAGAATAAGATGAAATTTGAATAGATTAATTTTATTCATTTAGTTATAAATAAAAAATTTATTTTTAGACTATTTATATCAAATTTATTAAAATATTTTCATTTAGTTAGGTTAAAATAATATTGTATATCTATTTTAAAATTATATAATTGAATAAATTATTTCAAATATTTTTGAATAAAATGTTTTTTATTTGTGATAAAATATTACCTTGAATTTGAAATAATGGGAAATTTTTTAATTTCTGATTTTTCAAACATATTATTAGTTTGAAATGAATAAATATATACAAAGTTAATAGGAAATTATATATTTTTAATATATATATATATATATATATATATTAGTTTTTTTGATTAAAAAATTAACTTTTTAAAATTGGTTGTTTAATTTAATTATGCTTAAACCAAATAGTGATCATCAAAAGTCTTTTATTTTGGTATCAGTAAAACTTAACCATAAACCCTCTAAAATTATTCAAAATTTACAAGCAGCTTTTGGTAATGAAGCATTATCTAAATTAACAATTTATTGCTGGGTAAATTACTTTAAGGCTAGGAGAGAAACTATTCAAAACCTGCTAAAATCTGGAAGACCAACTTCAACTGTCACTCTTTCAATTGTAAATAGAGTGAAAAAATATATTGAAAAGCACCTTTTTATTTCAGCTAGAGAATTATCTAAGCACTTTAATATTAGTCTTACAAGTATTTTATATATTTTAAAGTTTAAATTAAAATTAATAAATAAAAATGTAAAATGGGTACCTTATAATTTAACTAAAGCTCAAAAAAAAAGCTAAAGTAGCTATTGCTAAACAAAACCTATTGAAATATTACCAGAAGCCTAGACTTTTACAGCAAATAATTGCAATTGATGAATCTTGGATCCCTATGTATAATCCTTTACTAAAACACAAATCAAGATGCTAGATTAAACCAAATCAACCCCCTCCATAAATCCCTTTAAATAAGCACTTTGTTAATAAGCAAATGTTAATTATTGCAATAGATTATATTGGTATATGCTATTCTTATTTAGTTCCTGAAGGAAAATCAATTAATAGTAAACTATATATTGCTTTTTTAAATATAAGTATTTCTAATTGGTGTTCTCAATATAATTTGAGAAGACCTATTATTTTACATGATAATTGCAAAATACATAAATCTAAAGCTGTAAAAAACTTTCTAATTAAAAATAACTAGAAAGAACTACCACATCCAGTATATTCCCCTGATTATAACCCATGTAATTATAATTGCTTTAGGCAATTAAAAAACCAGCTTGCAGGAAAGAAAATTTCTGCAGGAAAATTTAATTGGTTTGTGAAACATCAAATTTCAGTCTTTAATAAAAAGAACTGTTTTTTAGGTGTTAGAAGTTTGCTAAAAGTATGGCAAAAAGTTATTAATAATAAAGGAAACTATTAAATTTATTTTATATATTTATTTTTATATATCATATATTCAAATGTTTATTTATTTTTAATTGCAAAAAATTCCCATTATTAAAAATGCAGAGTAATATTTAGCACAATAAAAACTTAGATAATCTATTATGTAAAAAAATAGATTTATTCAAGCTTGGATGTTTTATATTAGTTTGATTATATAAAATTTATTAAATTTCAATGTAGTATATGAAAACTGAATGATATATATTATATTTAGCTAATATGATTTCTGATATATCTTATATTAATAATTTATTTAAAATTTTCAAATATTCAAAATATTAACAAGATTGTATAAAATTAAAATATGAAGATCGATAAATATATATATATATATATATATATATATTTATTTATTTATTTATTTTTCTAGAAAATTCTATATTAAAACAAAATTTGTTATACTAGCAATTTTCAAATATCTTAATACTAGTTCATTTTTTTTGTTAAAAATTTTTTTTATAAAAAATAAATTTAATTGATATAATTCCAAAGGTTTTTGATTTATATTTTATAGTATTTTTACTATTAAGACCTACAGGTTATAGTTAATAATCATTAATATATTATCCAAATTCAAATCAGGATTATATCCTAGTATAATATTAAGTTATTAAATTTCTTGTTTATATGTTAACTGATATACAAACTATAATAACTATAGTTCTCATAATTGTTTTTTATCATACTTTTAATCAGGTTTAAAATAATAATATTGAAATAATTTGAGATTAGTAAGTTTTTCAATCTTAAAATATTTATAAGAGAAAATTAAAGGTATTTGATAATATTAGTATGGAAATTAAGAAATGGCAAAATTTTTAATTTTTGATCTTTCAAACATATTATACATTTTGAAAGATTTGTTATATATAAAATATATAGGAAAATAAATATTTTCAAACTATATATATTCAATTTTAATTATTTTTTTATTAAAATATTTTGGTTTTAAAATTTACACTTAATTTTAATCATGTTTAAACTAGATTATAATTATCAAAAGGCTTTTATTTTTGTATCTTTAAAACTTAACTATAAACCCTCTAAAATCATTTAAAACTTGTAAACAGCTTATAAAGATGGTGTTTTATTTAAAACTACCATATATCACTAGATCTGTGATTTTAAAGCTAGGATGGATATTATTCAAAATTTACTAAAATTTAAAAAACTAATTTCTACTGTTATTTTTTTATTTACAAATAAAATAAAAAAATATATTAAGAAATACCTTTTTATTTTAGTTTAAGAATTATTAAAGTAATTTAATATTAATTATACAAGCATGTTATATTTACTTAAGTTTAAACTTAAATTAATTAATAAAAATATAAAATGGATATCTTATAATTTAACAAAAGCTTAAAAGAAAATTAGAGTAGTTATAGTTAAAATAAACTTATTAAGATATAACTAAAAACAAAGGTTTTTATAGTAAATACTTATAATTAATAAATCTTAAATTTTTTTATATAATCCTTTACTTAAAAATAAAACAAGATATTAGATTAAGTTAAATCAATCCCCTTTATAAACTCTAATAAATAAATATTTTAAATATAAGTGAATGTGAATTGTTATAATTGATAATAATGGTATATAGTTTTTTTATTTAATACCTCAAGGAAAATCAATTAATAATAAGTTATATATTATCTTTTTAAATAAAACAATTTTTAAATGGTGTTCTTAATATAAATTAAAGATATTTATTATTTTGCATAATAATTGCAAAATACATAAAATTAAAGCTATAAAAGATTTTTTATATAAAAAAATTAGAGGGAGTTACCACATCTAATATACTCACTTGATTATAACTTATGTGATTATAATTGTTTTAGATAATTAAAAAAACAGTTTGCAGGAAAAAAAATTCCTGCAAACAAATTAAATTAGTTTGTAAAACATCAAATTTCAGTCTTTAATAAAAAGAACAGTTTTTTAGGTATTAGAAGCTTACTGAAGGTATAGAAAAGAGTTATTAATAATAAAAGAGGCTATTAATTTTATATCATTCATTAATTTTTATATATTATTTATTAATTTATTTGTTTAATTTCAATCTTAAAATTATGCTATTATTTAATTTCTACACTAATAATTATGATGTTATAATTGCTTGATTTATTAGATATCAGGCAAGTATTAGATTTATCATATAATTATTTTGAACCTAATTAAAAATATAATCAAAATTTGAATTATTTTTATTTTTTTTTCTAAGATATTTAATTTATTATAATTAAAATAACAAATTTATATTGAAGGATTTTATAATAAATATAATATCATAATAGTGATCTTAATTAGAAAATATTATTTTTGATTCATAATTATTTTTCTTTTTGAAATTTCAGAATAATATTTATAAATATCAAAGTTTATTACAAAATCTTTAAATAAAACAATAGTTTTTACTTAAATATAATATAAATTAATAATTTTGTATTTTAAATAATAAAATAAAGGTTATATTATTTGGCCAAGATAGATCCAATTATATTCACATTATAAAATATTTTTATATAATGTTTTCAATATTCCTAAATTTGGATATATTATTAATATATCTTGAATAAGTTGATTTTAATTATGAATAAAACATGTATTTTTTTAAATTATTAAAAAATAGAAAATTGTTAATTTAAGATATTCGCAAACTAAAGTTTATATTAATAGTCTCATAAATTAACTTTGTTTAAATTAAATATAATAAAAATTGATTTTATATACTGTAAATCAATTTATGAATCTTTCATTTTAGATTAATATATGCCTATTAAAATATTTGTAAATATGTTTTTATAATGAATATATTATTGAAAATAAATATATTATTAATTAATAAAAAAATTTTCAATAATTCAATAAACTGCAAAATTAAAGCAATATCTAAAAATTTACCAAGCAATTAATTTTAATTTAAATGTTGAAATATATTTATTATTAAATTACACTATTTTATATATCAATTAATTTTATATTAATAATATTGTGGTATTTGTTTTGACCAAATAATAGGAACCCTGCTGTATAAGTTTTGTTCATTCAATGAATACATCAAGGATATAATTCTATATAAGCTGATATTTTAAATCTATTTACAAATACATAAATTTACAAAATATATTTTCAATAGGATGTGTAATCGAATTATTCAATTTGTTTCTGTATAGATCTGTAAATATATGTTTTAGATTAATCATGATTGATTAATTATTTTATATTAATGCAAAAATTTAAATTGGAAGAAATATATAAAATATTAAATAATTCAATACTTGATAGAATTATAGCAATTATAAAAATAATAAACTAATAGTGAATATATATTATAGCTTTCTTAGAATATTATATTCATATTATGAAAAACTGTATATTTTAATATCAAAATGTTTTAAACACCAAAATTGGTTTTAATATTAACACCTCTTAGAAAAGCCTTGCCCAGAGTAGTTTAAATAAAAGAGGTAGATCTAGGGAATTCCAAGTAAGTGTTAGGGAGATAGGGGTTTATTGGCTTAAGCCAAATAGCTGGAAGGACCCAGATCAAACTCGTCTTGTTGAGGATAGCTCTAATTCCGGGTTTTATATAGTGTGGGTTGGGTAAGGTGATTCATGAGATTCTCCGGTGACTTGCATCATCGACCAATTAAAAGATAGAACTGGAGCAGATGATATGCGAAGGGGAAATGACTTTGATTAGGTTGATGTAAAAATACTTGGTTAGAAGGGAGTCACCTGGCTCGTGACAGTATTAATACAATTTAAATCTAATAATTGAATGGATTAACCTTGTTATCATCATCGTGGTAAATTTCTGGAACTTTCCGAATCTAGCCAAATAACATTTTTAATAACTATGAAAGAATTTGAGTACAAAAATCAATTAATTTGATTGTTAAAATTATTTGATAGTCAGTGATATATAATTTAATTGATGTTTTGAATTATATTGAGTTAAATACATTTTATAACATAAATTACATTGATAATAGTGAATACTCACTAATCGATATAACCTATAGTTAAATAATATATTTTCTATTATGCATTAACCCACTTATATTTTTAATATAATTATATTTTCAAAAAGTAAAATATGGAAATTCTTACATAAAATATCAGTTTTTGGTGAATATTTTAACATATTTTATTAAATATTTGTACAAATCTTACATTGGTATTCATAGAATAGCGATTCAGGGTTGTTTTTAATTTCTATATAAACTAAATTTTCAAAAACTAGCAATTTCAATTTCAAAAAATTCAATATTTTGATAAATAATATTTGAACACAATTTATGTAAGTATTAATAATTTTTTCTCAGCTGATTCACATAAATTTTTCATTCATGATTTTATTAAACTAAAAACTGAAAAATGATAAATAATCCGGATTTTATCTTTAACATTTATTGAGATATTATAGTTTGATAAATTGATTATATTTCTTATTAAAATCTCCTAATAAACAATTATGTATTAATATCGTAAATAAATTCCAAATAATATTTCCATAAAATTCAATGTAATACAAGATTTTCAATAAATTTATCTAACATGATATATTTATAATCAATTATTTGAATAAATATTAGATAACGCAACAAGTCAAGATATATGGTAATTATAAATTAAAGATTTCAAATATACATTGCCTGGTACTTTATGGTCCGTAATATAGCTATCTATCAAATTGAATATTTTCGCCCAATATCATATCTCTGGATTGACATTATTGGCACCACTTAAATTATTAATATAACTCTTGATTGAAATATTAATGAAATGTAATATTAAATATAAATATTTTCATACTGTATTGGTATGATTAAATATATGTCAATTATTAAATTTAATAAAATTACAATAGAAATAATATAAATAATATCAATTTATTAATAAAAGTTGAAATATATTTATAAAAAATAAAAGTAGTAAGATTTTAAATATAATATCAGGGCGTAATTTAATTCGAGTTGAATTAATTTCAAATTTAGCCCGTGTGAATTATCAACAAACTACTTAGTTCGATAAAGTTGTGCAAATATTGTCAAAAAAACAAAATTATTATCCATTGAATTGCCGAACCAGTCAATTGTGAATTCAGATATTTTATAAATAGTCTAGAGTAAATCTTGAAATATAGTAAATATTGATATATTTTCCTTTTGATAAGTGATAAATTGTTATCAACTAAATTCGTATTTTTCTTTTCGAAACTCAGATATATTCTACTATTATGAAATTTGCTACTTTAGAATTGGCTGTTGTGGCAGCATTGATTAGTGGGATTTCTTCACAATGGGAAATAGTTGGTGGTCCTCAAGAATTAACAGGAGGGGGTATGCCTAGTCCCCAAAGAGGTGATATGTTCGGGCCTAGAGGTAATGCTCAAGTGATGTACCCTGGTGGTGGCCAATTCATGAATCCTGGTCAAGGTGACTACTGGCAGATTGGTGGTAACAGACCCAGCAGCCAATATCCCGGTGGAAGTCAATCTGAATATCCAGGACATGGCGGCTTTTGGCAAATTGGTGGTAATAGACCCAGCAGCCAATATCCCGGTGGAAGTCAATCTGAATATCCAGGACAAGGTGGCTTCTGGCAGATTGGCGGCCAGCAACCTGGAGGTCAATATCCCGGAAGTAGTCAACAACCTGGAGGTCAATATCCCGGAGGAAGTCAACAACCTGGAGGTCAATATCCTGGAGGAAGTCAGCAACCTGGGGGCCAATATCCCGGAAGTAGTCAACAACCTGGAGGTCAATATCCCGGAGGAAGTCAACAACCTGAAGGCCAATATCCTGGAGGCAGTCAACAACCTGAAGGCCAATATCCTGGAGGCAGTCAACAACCTGGAGGAGAACAAAAACCTGGAGGTCAATATCCTGAAGGCGGTGATAAATCAAACAGTGGAGGTCCTTCAAGTGGTAGTTGTGCCAACATATCTACTGAGCCTGGAATGGATCTTCAAAAAATGTTGAAACTTGTAAATGAAAAACGTGGTAATCTTCCTCCTCTCAAATTGAACGACAGTTTAATTAAGGCTGCTGTGTGGCAATCGCGTAATCAACAGCAAATGGGAAAGGTCTCTCATGATTCTCCAGATGGCAAAAATGTCCAGACTAGAATTAGAGAATGTGGGTATCCTATCGCTGTCGTTGCTGAGAATGCAGGACCTGGAAGTTCTGAAGAAGACGCTATGAATTTGTGGATGAGCAGTCCTCCTCACAGACAAAACATTATGAATCCTCAGATGAAGGAATTTGGCGCTGCTAGAGCTGGTAATTATTGGACTCAAGTTTTCGGAGGTTCTGGGTACTGATATAGTATTATTATATAATCAATATTGTATATCACTAAACTTTTACTATCAATAAATTAAATAATATATTTATTCAAATATTAATATAGTTGTCATAATATAAATAAATGAAAATGTTTATATAAGTATTTGATATTAAAGAAATTCAAAATTAATCCAATAATAATAATAATAACAAGGAGTTATATAAAAATACTAAATATATATTAAGAATCAAAATAATCTAGTTGCTGTTGTAATAATCTGCCTGACCAACACAATATATTTTTTACTCCACCTATGGGCAACAAAAGTACATTAAAAGTACTATTGTCCAGATATATTTTCATCATCTCCTTCAGTACTCTGTAAGGCCCATTTATTCGTTAACAATCACTAATAAATCACATTAACTGAAACTACCAATCATATCAGAAACAAGCTACTCACTTTTCTATTATTTATGTCCCACTAGCAATCAATAGTATTAAGATGAATTAATGGATTAGTTCAAATGATAAATGTGAAATTTGCATTTTGAAATTTAATAAAAAAAAATTAATTGCCATGTGTAACATTGAATTGTTAGTTTATCCTTATAACACTTACACACAATCAGTTCAAAATATGTCAGATTGTGACAATTATTACCTGAATGATCCCTTTACTCACTCAAATTCACTACCAAGTCCCTGATTAATTAAATTAGGGCTTAGCACCATTCTTCCAGGCTATGTCTGAGTGGCCTCATTGTTACTCAATTGTTGCATATTTATGCCTATATATTTCAGTTAATTATAAGAAGTACTGCTGTTTCTTCCTCCTCTCTCTCCTCTCTTCTTTACAGAAACAAACATTTTTCCTACTTCCAAGAACTTCATTCTTAGTATAATCAAGCAGCTGCCTATAGTTCCACTTGAGTCATCTTCCATTATTCATTCTACATTAGCTCCTATTAATAATTTGTGATTCCATGTTCTTAGTATGTAGGATCATAACGCCGCCACTGTTGCTGGTGGTGAAGTCGCTCCTTACAACGCCTCGTTTACAAGTGATAGGGGCTAAATAGTCAGAGAGCTGATCATTGGTAGTTTATCCCAGTTTGTAGGTACCTTGCTGCACAATCTGACCTACAGAATGGCTGTGTCAGTGTCCTGGATGATGCTCCAAAGGCTAACTACCCCATATTTGTACTAATCTTCGATAGTATAGTGGTGAGTATCCCCGCCTGTCACGCGGGTGACCTGGGTTCAATTCCCAGTCGGAGAGAATAATTTTTTTTAAAATATTTTTTGAAATTTCTGCCTAATTATATTATATAATTAATTTATCATTACAAATATCAATAATATTTTTTTATATAAAATATTTTTATATACTGTATATAATTTTTATAAACTTATTTTGAAAATTTATTTTTTATAATAATAAATAATTATTTCAAAATTCCTAAAAATAAGAAATCTTTGTCATTTATTTTAATCAATTATTATATTAATTTTAAATAGATAAAATAATTATTTATTTCAATATATCACTTTTTGGCAATATAAAATTATAATTTATAAATATATTATTAATTTAATTAAATTAAAATTTAGAAAATTTTAGTTAAAAATATATTATTTTAATATTATTTAAATTTTACCATTTATTATATAAAATTATTCAAAATACATAAGTATTTTATAAAGATTTTAATATATTATATCTTATTATTTTTTGATCTTAATTTTTTAATATTAAAAGAATTATTTTAAAT
>JNEM01014736.1:0-11669 GCA_000697335.1 Conidiobolus incongruus B7586 | reverse complement strand
AATACTGTAATTTAAACTTTTATTAATACGATTATTTTTTTATAGTAATATTTTTTATGATGAGCTATAATTATAATATTCTGAAATAATTTTAATCATATAGGTTATAATCTGTGGAATATATTGGATAAAGTAGTTTTTCAATTAATTTTCAAATTATACAATTTTTATTGCTTTAAAATTAGATATTTTATAATTATAATACAAAATTATATATTTATTTAATTTTATTACAAATAGTAATTGATATAATTATATCTAAAAATACTATATAAAGCTTACTATTAATTTATTTTCCTTTAAAAAATAAATATAAGTAATACATATAATTATAATATAATCTATCATAATAATTAACAATTGCTTATTAATAAAATGCTTATTTAAAAGGATTTTTAAATAGGTTGATATATTTTAATCAAGCATTTTAATAGATGTTTTGATAAAGGATTATAACTAATAATCTTAAGTTTATCTATTGAAAATATTATCTATAAAAGCTTAGATTTTAGGTAATATTTTAGTAGGTTTTATTTATCAATTATTTTATATTATTTTTTTAGAGATTTAGTTAAAAAATAAAATTTATAGTTTATATTATTAATAATAAATTATAATTAAATTCAATTATAAGTTTAATATTTATACTAATAATACTATAATATCTTGTTAATTCTTTAACTAAAATAAATCGAAATTTATTATTTTTTTTATTAGAAATAAGAATTAAATAAATGATAATTTAATTTGGTTTTTAAAATTTATTATGATATAAATAGTATTTTTTTTAGAATTAAAATAATATACCAAATATTAAATTAGTAATTTGGATAAAATTATATTACACAAAGATATATTTAAATTTCAAATAATTTTAGAAAATATAATGGTAGAATTTCTATAATATCATTGTAAATTAATTTTTGAAAATTATTATTTTGATTGGGTATTATTATATTATTGAATTAATTTAGAAAATTTAATTATTAAATTATTATTATATATAAATTAATTTTATTTTCTATAATTTTTTTTTAAAAATTTATAGTATGTTTAAAAAGTGAGATATTAAAAAATATCTAAATATTTTGAAATTAAGGCAATAAACTATAAATAACCTCATAAATATTCTAAAAATTATAAAACTAATTATGAAATTAATATAAATAAATTTATAATAATTTATATTTAATATAAATTTTAAAATATTATGTACTAGATACTTACTAGATTTATTAAACTAATAAAGCAGAGTTAGGGTATAGAGGAAGCTAAACCAAGAAAGGTTGATCAATAAACTAACTACACTAGAGTCCACTACCTGTAGAAGGTTATATTATCTAATTATTTATATGTCACAGATTCATAACTATTCTCAGAATTCCCATAAATCATAACACAAATCATTCTCCTATAAATAGTTAGACAATATAACCTTCTACAATAGGTGGACTCTAGTGTAGTTAGTCTGTTGATCAACCTTGTCTTGGTTCAGCTTCCTCTACACCCTAACTCTGCTCTATTAGTCCAATTAATCTAGTAAGCATTCAGTACATTATAAGAGAATGATTCATATTATGAATTATGGGAATTCTGAGAATAGTTATGAATCTGTGACATTCCCCTTAGACTTTACTTTGACAGAGTAAAATCTTTCTTTAGGATGATTATAATTGTTTATTGAGAAATTTTCTAAAAGCTTCAAGATATTTAATATTTTCTTTATTCTCCCAAGTAGCTTCATTGGAAGGATAACCTTGCTAGTATATAAGGTATTCATCTTTATTTCAATAGTTCTTATAAGTTACAATTTTATCAACAATATATATCTTACACTGTGAGTTAATAGGAGGGGGTTGGGAGTATGTGGTATGTTCAGGAAAATGTTCTCTGGGATTTTGATATAAATTTAACAGTTTTATATAGAAAACAAGGTGAATTTGTAAGTCAGGAGGCAAGATTAATTTATATATATCTGGATATAGTCTTTTGTCTTTAATAAAATCAAGTCTTAATTATTTAGGTAATAGTTTGTTAGTAGGTCAACCAGAGTCTTGAGGCAGATTAATTCCATCTGAAGATAATAGTACTAAAGTACCAGGAGATAGAGTTGGAGCAATAGTGTTTTTTAGCAATTTATTTTCTTCAGCAAATATGTAATAAATTAAGCAATAAACAAGAGTAGAACTAGGAGTTAACTTGATCTTATAAACTATTTTTCTCTTTAGAGGAAGTGAGTCTCAAGGTTGGAAAATATCTGAGTATAACATTACTATATCACATAATGGGTTATCTAGAGATATAGAGTTGAGATTAAGATTGCTGGAGTTTAATTAAGGTGTAACTGAGTTAACAAAAATTATACCAGAAGATACAAAATTATTAGTGAGTAATTATTTGGTGAATGTTTTATAAGATGTAATGATAGAATTAAGTCCAATAGTAAGAGTTGGTTTATAGTTGGCAGGAAAATTAGAGTGAGAATTGTCTGGAATTTATAATGCAACAATAGTGGTCTAAGTAATAATAATAGGGGTGGATTTATGATGGAATATGAAGGATTAATTATTATTAGAATAATCAATAGTAAATAAAGTATATAATTTAATCTAATCTATACCTAAGATAACATTGTAGTTAATTAAAGCACTTACTAGAGAAATATTTTTGTTGTGTTCTAGGGATAAAGATAAAAAATTCTTAACTAGACCATCACTTTGATATTTAGATTTATCAGCCAATAATAGTGATAATGTACTAATATTTTAATAGATAGAGTTTATCAACTAGGGTATTATTAATTAAATATTTAGTAGCACCTGTATCAATCAAGATATTGATTTCATGATTATTGATACTACCTTTAACAACAGAAGAAGAAGGGTTAACATAAGGTGAATTATCAGGATATAGGATATATTTGGTAAGCAATAGTTGGATTGAGTTTATTTTGTTATGTTTACTATTATCATAGTTACCAAGTTTAGAATGCTTTAAAAGATAATCTTTAGCAGTGTGATTAATATATGTGTAATAGCAATAGAAACATCTATTCTGTTCTTTCAAAAAATTCTTAATTTCAAGACTTAATATTTTACCCCACATAGTATAAAAAGTGGATTTTTTAACTTAAGCTGAATCAACAATCATGTGATAAGGATTAAAGTTATGTGTGGAAGGTGACTTAGGGGTGATTTTCAAGTTATGTATGTGATTATCTGGGATCTAGTTTGAATGTTGGTTAAAGCACATAGTGCTTTCAATCAACAATGCCTTGCTATATATATCTTCAAATCTATCAAGTTTGATATTGATCTGTGATGCTAATAGGCCAGCAATATGTGGTTTTAATCCTTCTAAAAAGATAATGTTATATTAATATTCTGAAATAGGTAGTAACTAAATCTCAACACAACTTAGAACATCAATAAAACTGTCAATGGTACCAGTTTATTTCATACAAATAAGTTTTGAAAAATTTCTAGGGATGCTAGCAACTAAAGTGAAGAAAGATCTTAACTAGGAAATCAACATATCAAAAGAGGTAATACATTCAACAAGCTATTCACCAGAGGATAATCTGGGATTATTTCAACTATATCTGTCCCACCAATCTCTTGCAGTATTAGTTAAATAGGAGACAACAATACTTACCTTATTATCTTTGTTAAACTAACAATGTCAGAAATAGTCTTGGAATGACAATTCATATGTATTAAGTTTGGATAGAGAGTGTTCATCATCAAACTATTTTAGATTTTTGCAGAAGATCTTTTGAATAGGAGTTTCACTATGATTTAAATCAATTGATCCTTGAAGAGTAAGAGGAGAGTAATGTTAGTTCACCAACTCTTAGAGTACACAAGCTTGATTCAAGCAATATATTCTGAAGAAAAGTTCATTTAAACTACCATCTTCATTAATCAGATCCCCAAGTGTAATAAATTAGAGTTGCTGAGTGGTTATACCTTAGGCATCAGTAAATTCTTCCAAGAGAGTCATGATCACAGGTTACAATACTAGTAAAATTAGACTAGGGTATAAGAAACAGAGAATAGGATAGGTAAAAAAGAAACAGAAAACAAGAGAAAAACAAGAATATAAAACAAGAACTGACAGGATACAAGACTAAGGAAAATATCTAGACTAGATAAGAATTAAGAGGAATGTAGTAACCTCACTGCTATCATATACTAGATGCTTACTAGATTTATTAGACTAATAGAGCAGAGTTAGGGTGTAGAGGAAGCTGAACCAAGAAAGGTTAATCAACAGACTAATTACACTAGAGTCCACCACCTGTTGAAGGTTATATTGTCTAACTATTTATAGGAGAATGATTTGTGTTATGATTTATGGGAATTTTGAGAATGGTTATGAATTTGTGATATATTACCAATATAAGTATATTCATAATCTATATCAAACAAATTATTTAGTCTTAATTAATCATATATAATATATTACCAAGATTAATATTTATAGTTTTAATATTTTTTTAATTTCTTATTTAACTCAATATAAAAAATTTTTAATTTAATTTATTATATTAATATACAATAGTATTATTATATATAGTTTAATTAATTAAAATTTTAGATTTTTATATATAAATATAATAATAAATATATTTTGATGATTTATTAAATAAAATTTATTTTTATATTAGTTATTGTAAACTTATATTAAATAATATATTTATTTTATATTATTGCTATAGAATTATAAAAATGGTGAATTTTTTAATTTCTGATTTTTCAATTATATTATTAGTTTCAAAAAATAAATATTAAAAAAACAAAAAGGAAAATTAATAGTTTTAAATTATATATATATATATAATAACTTTGATTAAAAAAATCATTATTTAAAATTAGTTATTGAATAT
The DNA here is from genome assembly GCA_000697335.1 of Conidiobolus incongruus B7586. Lineage (NCBI taxonomy): Eukaryota > Fungi > Entomophthoromycota > Entomophthoromycetes > Entomophthorales > Conidiobolaceae > Conidiobolus > Conidiobolus incongruus. The sequence goes on along the minus strand of JNEM01014736.1, from coordinate 6,781 downwards.
AATCTTATTAAAATGAAATAATAACCATTAAAAGTCTTTTATTTTAGAATTAGTAAAACTTAACCATAAACCCTCTAAAATCATTTAAAATTTACAAGCAGCTTTTGGTAATAAAGTATTATCTAAATTAGCAATTTATTGCTAGGTAAATTACTTTAAGGCTAGGAAAGAAACTACCTAAAACTTGCTAAAATCTAGAAGATTAATTTTAACTAACACTCTTCTAATTATTAATAAAATAAAACAATATAATGAAAACTATCCTTTTATTTCAGCTAAAAAATTATCAAGATACTTTAATATTAGTCACATAAGTATTTTATATATATTAAAGTAGAAATTAAAATTAATTAATAAAAATGTAAAATAGGTATTTTATAATTTAACTAAAGCTCAAAAAAAGCTAAAGTAGCTATTGTTAAACAAAACTTACTAAGGTATAACTAGAAACCAAGGCTTTTACAGCAAATTATTGCAATTGATGAACCTTGGATTCTTTTGTATAATCCTCTACTAAAACATAAATCAAAGTATTAGATTACACCAAATCAACCCCCTCCACCAATTTCTTTAAATTAGTATTTTATTGATAAACAAATATTAATTAGTGTAATAGAATATAATGTCATATACTATTCTTATTTAGTTCCTAAACAAATATCAATTAATAGTCAACTTTATATTTCTTTTTTTAATAAAACTATATCTAATTGGTATTTTTAATATAATATAAGAAGATATATTATTTTGCATAATAATTACAAAATATATAAATCTAAAGTTATAAAAAATATTTTAATTAAAAATAATAAGAAAGAACTAGCATATCTAATATATTCCATAGATTATAACCTATGTGATTATAATTATTTTTGGCATATAAAAAATCAACTTGCAGGAAAGAAAATTTCTATAACAAAATTTAATTGGTTTGTAAAATATCAAATTATTGTCTTTAATTAAAAGAACTGTTTTTTAGATATTAGTTCTTTACCAAAAGTATGGCACAAAGTTATTAGAAATAAAAGAAATTATTAATTTTATATTATATAAATTTATTTTTACTTTTTATATATTAAAATATTTATTCATTTTTATTAACAAAAAATTCTTATTATTTAAATTACAAAGTAATATATAATTGATTATATATATTAATTTTATTGTAAGAAAATTTATAATTAATAAATATCATCAAATTAAAAAATAATTATTATATTAGAAGGTAATAATTTATTTTGAATTATATATATTGAATATAATATCAAAAATTATACATATATATCCCTGTCTCTTATACACATCTTAATAATTCCTTAATTCTCTATTAGTGTTGTTTTTTATATATGATTAAGATTTATAATTCAAAATAATATAATTAAAATGTAAGTCTATTTTATTCTATACTTAATTTAATAATACTTATTTGTTTATCTTGAAAACCAAGCCCTTTTATCCTATATTAAATTTTAATAATAAAAGTATAATTGAGTAATATTAAATAACTTAGTAATTATAAAATAAGTATTAGTTTATAATAGTATAAATGGTTAATAATATTTTTAACACTCCTCCCTTTATATAAATTTTAACTATATATGTATTTTTTAATTAAATTAGGATAAATATTTTTTTCTTTAACCTAATTTGATTTTATTATTGAGTAATCTTTTTATTTAATAAGATATTGTTATTTACTATATAGTTTTCTCTTAATAGTAAGGTAGTTTACTTTATAATAGTTTTTATAAACTATATTAAAAAATTTTAATTTATTTTAATAGTTTAAATAAAGTTTAAAAAAGGATATATAAACATTATTATAAGCTTTTATATTTATTGGGAACTTTAATTTATAAACTACTAATGATATTTTATTAATAATCTTAAATAAGTTAATTTATTTAATATTTAATTTCTTAAATAAGTAGCTTCTTTTATAGTCAATATTAAGTTATTTTATATCTTTTAGTACTTGGTCTTTAATATTAAAATTAATATAATAATAAAAGTAATATATATATATAGTTATATAGACTTAGTTTCTAATTAATAAATCTCTAGTTATATTTATTTTATTCTTATGTTATTAAATATATTAATAAATATTAATTAATTTAAATAATAAAAAGTAAGGGTTAATTAAAAAACTTAGTATTATAAGGTTATAACCAAAAATAATTTTTATTGATAATTTTTGAATACTTCATTTTTTAAATAAGTTGATTATAATTTTAATAAAAAAAAAGTTAATCTTAATTATATTGCTTAAAGTTAACAAATATATATAATACTTTTTTAACTTTTTACTTTTTTTATTTCTTTATTATTTTTTAAATAATTTATAGATATTATATTTAACTTGGTTTTTGTTAGTTTAAAGAGACTTTTTTAGAATAGTATTATAAAACAAGGGTTATTATCTAAAACTATAATATATAAGTGGATATAATAATAAAAAATGGTTTTAAAATTGTATAATTATTTAAGATATAGATTTTTTTTCTTAATAGGGTATCAAATAAGTGAATTTTAAAAGTTTATTTATAATAATTAAAATAAAATTATTACCCGTTTTTGTTTTAAGAAATAAGGTTATTAAATCTATTAAAATAGTATAGAAAAGATATAGAGGGACTTTATAAAGGTAACAAATATATATTTGAGTTCAGTATATTATTTAGTTTTTTAACAAGAATTGCAAAATCTAATTTAATATTTAATAGTTTTGTTTATTTAAAGTTAATAATAATATTGTAGGTGGTTAAAAGTATAATTATATTTATAATGTCTTAAAACAAAGATATTATAATTTTTATAAATTAATAATTCACATAACTTATTTAATTTTGGTATATATAAATAAGATATATTATTAACTATATAATATATTAAGCTATTATATAGTTAATAATATTTTAATTTTATAAATAAATTTTAGTTAATAAGGTTATCTAGTTTATTTAATATTTAATAAATATTATTAAAATATAAGTCTTTAGTATAACTAAGTTTGATATAATTAAGTAGTTTTTGTCTAACATTAAGAGTTTAGATATTAATTATTTTAAGGTTAAGATAATAAGATAATTTATTAATTAAAAGGTTTAAGTTGTTAAGTTTATAGCAAACTTTAATATTATATTAAATAATAATATTTAACTATTATATCTAAATAGGAGATAATTTTTTTAAGTTTTAATATATATAAAAAGGTGGTGATTAAACTTAAAAATAATATAACATTTTAATAAATAATGATATTAATATTTTAGGCTTAAAATATTTATAAATAATTCCTTATTATAAACTTTATATTTGTGTTATATATTATTTAAGCTTTTAAATATAAATTCTACTAGGTGTTAACTATTTAGATAACTTTATTTAAGTACAACACCTATAACAAAATCATTAGTATTTGTTATAATATAAACGTTTAAATTAAGGTTAAATAAATAAAAGATTAGGGTTAAAAACAAAAACGTTTTAATTATTTTAAAACTGTTTGGCAATCCTTAAACTAGTTAAATTTAATTTCTTTATTAATAAATTAATTTAACAAAGTTATAATTTTAGTGAAATTAAAAACAAACCAATAATAGAATTTAAAAGCACTTAGAAATTATCTTACTTATTTAATATTTATAATAACTAGCTAATCTTTAATTACTATTATTTTCTTAAAATTAATATGAACCATTTTTTTAATATAATATAGTTAAGATATTCAACATAATTTAAAAATAAATATGTTTTTTCTTTGTTAATAAATAAATGATTTTCTTAAAGATATTAGAATACTAATTCTAAGTAATATCTATATTTATCTTTATTCTTTAAATATATTAGTAAATTATCCAGATAAATTTAAACAAAAGATATATCTTTCAAGATTAACTATATTATTCTATTAAAAGTTAAGGATAATATCAATATCCTAATAGAAAAGTTTTTTAAATAAAAATACTAAGCAGATAATAAAATATAGTGAGGATTTTAGATTCAAGGTAAATATAGTATTATTAATATTTATTTACTATATTAAGTGTTGAAAAAATTAAGCATCGCTTATGATTATCAAAAACAGAATAAATATTTAATATTAACCAAGAGTAATCTTTGATAATATTATTTAGTTGTTATATATTTATTAGTAGTTAATAACCTAAAGTTTTCTTTTTAATAACAAATATAAGTGAAATTAATAAATTATTATATTTATAGATTTATCCTTTTTTTTCAGTTTTACTAAAATTTTTTAAAGAGCATTTATTTTAATATTAGATATTTTATAAGTAAAGGAGATTATAAATTTTACATTTGGGTGGAGTTTTAGTGTTGAGTTAATTAAATATTAAATGGGTAGTTGATCAGGTAGTTTATTTTAGAGTCAATTAAAAAACCAAATATAAAGTTATTAGCATATAGATATAAGTTTTTGTCATTAGTTTTTTTTTGTTTTTATCTATATTAATTTTTTTTATATAATTTATTAATAAAGTTATTTTCAACACAAATTAAAATATAAGAATAAATGTTAAATTAATCTCAATAGGTATAATTTTATTATATTTCTTTTTTAAAAGTTCACTAATATTGAATTTATATTATTTTAATTCTTTAATCTTTTTAAATCTTATATCAAGTATACAGGTATTTTAATCAACTTATATATTATTGAATATAATTTATAATAGGCTTAAAATAATTTTAAATTAAAACAGTAATGAAATTAACATAGGTTAAAGTAAAGCTTATAAAAACTATAATGTTATAGTATTTGTATTTGATTAAGATTAAATATTTGTTTATAATAAATATATGTTGAATTCTTAATAAGGGTGTTATTAATATTCTAAAGTTATTTTTAATAAATCCTTTGTTAATAGCTATATTAGTATATTTGTTATTATATAAAAAAATATAAAGAATACTATTTAAAGTGAATTTAATTACAAAACTCTATTTATTCTATTTTAAATAAATTCATTAAAAATAATAATAAGTTTAGGATTAAAATTGAATAATTCTTTATTTGTAATATTGGCACTCTTATAAAATAAATATAAAATATATAAATTAATAAATGAATTATTATTGCTACTAAAAGCAACTTGATTTTTTAATAGCTTATTTTAAAATCTATTTTGGTTTTATTTTCATGGATAAGATTTCAGTTATTTATAGATATTAATTAAAAAGTAAATGTAATTAAAAAATTATAATTATATTAAGGATATATATAATAAGTATTAAGAGGATATAAAGTATATTAATATATATAATTAAATAGTTAAGGTAGTTTAATATTGTTTATATATAGAAGAAGAAGATTATAGGGTTTATAATAATTTATGGTTATTTTTTATTTAGTCAATAAATTAAAATAATATATCCAAGTTTTCTATAGTGAAAACAATAATTAATAAATCTTAATTGTTATTTTTCTAATTTAATTAAGTAAAGGGAAAATAAATAATATTGAATAATATCGATATTTATAGATTTATAATTTGGAATAAAATTGAAATAATAAAGATAGCTTAAAAAGGTACTATTATATTATAAATATAATGGAGTTTGTTGAAAAGTAGTAGTTTTTGAAGGTTTACATTATAAATTAATTTGATATTCTTATTATTATCAAATAGAGTGATTTTAGCTTTGTTTATTTTTATATTTATATATGGTCTAAGTCTATTTATAAACTAACAATTTTGTTTAGAATTACTTATAAATCCTAATTATAATATAATTAAACTTATTAATATAGTTTATTATTATCAAAGTTTGTTTTATTATTGAAAGTTTATTATCAATATATTTCTTATTAAAGAAAAAGACAAAGTACTTTAATAACATATTAAAAAATTGATTAAGAATAATTAAAAGTTGATTAATGATATCAAAGTATGTTTTTACTTATGTTAATATATTATTTCTTCAATAAGAGATTAATATTTTAGTAAATAATTATTAGAACATAAAGGTATTATAGTAAGTATATAAGTATATAACTAGAAGATTTAGTTATAAATATTTTTGATTTATCAAACTAAGTTAATTTCATAATTATATAATAAAGCACATTGGGTGTATAATTTATTATATCTTTTATTTCTATATAATATAAGGAAACTAAGATTAATGGTGTGAATAAATTAATAAGGTTTTTAAATCAAGTTAAATATATTAAGTTAAATATCTTTAGATACAATCTTTAAGGTTTTTTTAAAAAAATTAATGAAATCTATGATAATATATAAAAAAATAAAGAAAATTATATAAATATATATTTCACTATAACTTTAGGTTAATTCTTAAGTAAAAATTTTTCTTTGATAGTAAAAGAATATTTTAAAATAAGGAAGATAATTTAATTTAATAATAATTGGATTTATATCAAGATTAAAGGAAGTTTAAGATAATATCTATATGAAATTTATTAATAATATCTTGATTCTCCACTAGTATTAGATTTTCTATATAATAAAGATCTATAATTCAAAATAGTAAAAGTAAAATATATATTTATTTTTTTCTACATTTAATTTAGCAAATTTTATTTGTTTATCTTGAAAACCAAGCCTTTTTATCCTATGTTAAATTTTATCTATAAAAGTCTAATTGAGTAATATTAAATTATAATAATATAAATAGATATAAATATTGCGAGAAAAACAAATATCATTTGTCTAAAATATATAGTTAGAATAAAATAACTTGATATAATATAACATTGATTAAAAATAATATAAAATATTTTAATTTATATATA
>JNEM01014731.1:0-18968 GCA_000697335.1 Conidiobolus incongruus B7586 | reverse complement strand
TTAAAACAAAATAAAAATAAAAATAATAATAATAATAGATAAATTAATAATTAATAATTCAAATTATATTTAGTTGATTTTATATATTAAAATCAAAAATTATAGATCAAGTAAAATAATAATAACTTTTATTAAATAAATGTCATAGAAAATTTCTAATAATATATATTATAATGATCAAAAATTCAATTTTCAATTAAGATTTTAATTAAATAAATTAATTTTAATAAATACAGGTTTTGAGTATATTCACATAATTTTAATTTTCAAAATAATTTATTACTTATCAAAAATTTAAAGATAGAATTAGTACAAATTAATCAAAATATTTTACAAATTTTATTAACTTGATTCATTCTTAATAATCATATTAATTTATAATATTTAATAAATCAAAATAATTTGATAAGATTTAAGAGTCAATTTAAACACCCGTAACAATTAATTTACCGAAAATTCTTAATTATTTCAAATAATAGATTATTTTAATTAATATATATATAATGCAGAAAAAAATATTATAATATTTGATGAGTTGAAAATGGATATTTTATTAATGTTATTTTTTATCCAATCAAAAATTTGGAACTTAATTAAATTTGTATGAAATTCAAGGTTTAATGAGATATAATATGTTTATTCAATTAATATTGATTAAAGTTTCTTTTAAATTATTTTAATTCTAAATCTTTCAATATTAAAGTAGATATAATAAACACTAGTTTTTAATATCTAGTTGAATATTAGATTATATATTTTAATTTATTCAAATGCAAAATTAAAATTTTGAGAAAATTGAGAAAAAAAATTATTTACTTTTTTTTAAATTTTATTAAAATTTAATCTTAAAACTAGTTAACTTTGATATATATTAATGTTCAATGATTAATTTTGCAATTGGATAAAATTATCCATTAAGATCAACTCCCACAATCTTAATCAATTAATGGAGATATCACTTCCAAAGTAAATACTAGCGAAAATTGGTCAAATTAAAAATCTCCATTTGAAACTTTTTGATTATTTCTAAATTGTACAAGTCACACTTTTAATCTCATATATATACACCATCTCCTCAATATTTGTTATTTATACTATTAAATTCTTCAACAATTCGAATTATTGCTATGTGTTGTTATTTTATGTTGTCCATTATCAGGTAACTATACTAGTTCATTTCAATATAGCACTGTCTAACTGGTATTAGATTGACATTTGCTCTAGTTAAACCAGGGTTCAAGACTTATCAAAAATTGAATAAGCGAACTTTGACTAAAGATGAAATGAAAACTTGTTTGAAATATTGGACCGTATTAGCTTTTTTCTTGTATTTTGATTTTATAACTTACATGTTCTTCAGTTGGTATTTAATAGATTTATAATTATAGAATATATTATTTATTTCAATTGAATCTAGGTTTCCAATGATAAATATGACTAAAACTATTGTTTTCTTTATGATTTTTAATGATAAAAATAATTTTTACATGACCATTTATGATGACATCATCCACCCCACCTTGAGCCAATCGGAAAATCGTATTGTGACCCAAGTCAAAGAGACTAAGAGATTAATTAAAGACTATATTAAAATGAGATTATTTCTATTTTTGCAATTCATCCTCAGGACTACTGAAGTGGTTTTTAAAAATGTAAATTAATATTGTTTTATTAATAATTTTATACTAATATTCATCTTAGTTGGTAATGTTTGCTATGGCTCAATACCAAGAATATAGGGATCGTAACCAATTTCGTCCTAGTGAAACCAATAAAGATATGGAATTTTTAAATAAATTGCATCAGTGGTACGACACTTGGATGAAATTGTCAGCTTCCCCCCAGCCCCCCACCAAGAGCGAAGCTTTCCCTGCTCCTTCTTCTTCCTCCACATCCGTTGCTAGTTCTATGTATGAGTATGAGAAGATTGAAAAAACTTCAGTTGGATCTTCAGAAACTGTAGTCAATCAAGTGGTCGAAGAGAGTTTGAATTTGGAAGAATTGGCGAAACGTAGGGAGGAGTTAGATGGTTTGAGATCTCAGATTGAGCAGGAGAAACTTAAATTGTTGGAATTAATGAAGCAGTTGGATAGTGCTACAACTGGAATGTGATAATTTTTAAGCCATTAATATCATAATTTCTATTATTATACAAAGCTTTATTATCTTTTTATAATAATAAAAAATTATCCATATATTAAAATATTATTTTTTTAATATTAATTCAAAATTATTAAAATCAAATTAATTAATAAAAGATACAAAATTTATAAAAATTAATATTAATTAATAAATAATATTTGGTAATTTCAAATACTAATTTAATAATTTTAAAACTAATTAATACAAATTAGTTTATGAGTAATACCAAATTATTCAATTCAATATTATTAAATTTCACAAATATGATTTTTATCAACTAAATTTCAATTATATAACATATATTATATTCAACTATTTATGTTGTTTTATGATTATTTTACTTAATATTACATCATAATCAATCAATCATATTATCAACATTGAAAGATATTTCAAGTATTATTTTGATTTTAATTATTTATTATTCAAGTATATGAATTCAATTAAGCTCATACATTTTAAAAATCATCTATGAAACATAGTATTAATTTATTTATGACTATATATTATTAATAATTTGATAATTTTTATATTAAAGCCTATTTCATTCAAATTTAAATTTAAATAATCTGTTGTTATTTGATTAAAAATATATTTAATTTATTTGATGTTAAATTATTTTGTAATTATATCATATAATATATATACATATATATATATATTATATATATACACATATAGATAGATAATATATTCAATTTTTTTGAATTTAATAATATACAATTATAAATATTTCAGTAAATTTTTTCATTAAAACTCAATTATTATATTATAAGTTTATGATAAATAAAATAACTATTTTTCAATTATAAAATGTAATTTGATTATAAAAAGCTTTTATAAATTATTAATTTGAAGTATATTAATATATATTCTAAGAATTAATTTAAATGATTTGATCTATAAATTTGTATAAATTATTTAGAATATTATCTTATATTAAATAATAGACTTAATAATATTATAACATATTAATAATCTGATTATTTTTTGAAATTTGACGAGTTTCTTATTTTAGAAATCCAAATATTCTTTCAGTAACGTAAAAAATGCGAATTATCAGTTTTACGATAAGGATTCAAATTTATTACAAGCATTACATTAAATTTTACATTTAAAATCAAAAATTATTTTGAATATCAATTAAAATTATATTATTATATATATAAAGTTTTAATCTGTATTATAATATAATAAAATACAAGGAAATATAATATAATACAATTTAATTTAACCTTTACACTTGATAAGAAATAATCGTAATTTTTATTGGATATTAACCAAAATAATTTTTAACGAATTAAAACTTAACATATATTCAATTAAATTTGAGTAAAAAATGAATAATTCAAAGGAATTAATTAATTAAATGAAATGAATACTGTTATAATAATGTATTTTATAAAAAATTTTGATGATAAATTGGCTAAATATAGATATCATTAATTAAATTATATCATTATTGAATATTAACATTGTAATCAATTACATGATGAGTTATTGATAATCAGTATTTTATTAATACACAATTTCCAATTCTACCAATGGAAGACTATTCATATTGGTGTATATTCATCCAGATTTTGATCAATATTACAATTAAATTTTATAAAGTTATTGAAGAAATAACCATATTCTTTTTAAATTATATGTGGTGATGGTCAAAATTTTTGACATTTCTCCTTAATTTTTAGTTGTTTCTTTAATCTATTTACTCGATTTATTTAATTATTATTTATATACTGTTATTTAATTTAATTAGCTACAACACATCTTTATACTAAGTGACATGATTATTGTTTAAGACAAATCTTTCTGATGCGTGGATATTGAAGTTGAAATTTTACAGTATAACATTATATAATATTTATAGAAATGATTACAAATTCTAGGTATCTTGTAAATTATTATCAACAATTATTTTACAAGTGTAAATTTAAATATGATAGATAGTATCATGAGGATTCTTATCATAATTATATTGACATAATAATCAAAAACTCTGATTACAATATTTCTATTAGATAATTGAATTATTCTAAACTTGATTATCCATCCCAATTAAATTATTCTATTAATGAATCGTCTAATTGACAAATAATAATTTTCCATTTATTACTCTTGAAAAATTCAACAAGAGATAAACAACAAGCTGTGTAGTATAAATATTATTCACTCTCGATATTATTGATGAAATCAGATCCATTGTAATTGCATACAATATTCACACTGCTACTATGTGGTTTTTTATATTTCCTTTGATCAGGTGGGTATATTTTTTAATTTATCAATACTATAGTTTCTAATATTGTATAGTATTTTCATTAGAAAATTCTTCCGCAACATCAAAACCAATGATCAAAATCATCATTGTAACTTACCTCAAAATTCTAGGACTACGAACTTTCGACTATTTCAAATACTGATGTTTTTCATATTTTTTGATTTTTTGAATGTGATATTCTCTTACTGGTAATTGGTAATAATTATTGCGTAAAATTATTGGTATTGATTCCTTTTATTTTATAGGTTTCCACTATTGATTCTTACAAAAATTGTTTTATTTTACAATCTTTTCAAGCATACATTCAATCAACCAACTTCTGACCATTTCAATAATCCAACTTCTTATCAATCTACATTCTTTTCAATGGATCTTGTTCATACAATATCAAAATTGATCAATAACATTATTGGTATGGTATCAGCTATTATGTTCTTTCTCGTTGTGAATTTTAGTAAAGTGATCAATAAGGTAATGAAATTAAATTGTATTAAATATATTACAATGACTAACTTGATTGTTTTTAGATATATAGCATTTTACTTTCACAATATCAAAAACTAGGAGATATAAACTCAATTATAACCATTGATATTCAACGTATACTTTGGTTGAAATTTCAACAATTACAAATTCTTTGGACCAATTTTGAAGTTTCTCGAACTCATAGCAAAAACAAAGAGTTACTACCTTCACATCCGTCGTATGAATCCATGCTATCTAATTATGAACAACCAGATTATGCTAACTCAAAAGCTCCAGAGGCTATAGTGATTAAAGCCTTTGATTCTAGTTTGAATAAGGATCAGATTATCAATAGAGTTGAAGCGTTGAATGATTTGAGAGAGGAGATTATGATTAGGAAATTGAAATTGAAACAACTCATGCAAAGGCTGGATAATGTTAATATGGGAATATAATTAAGAATATATTGGTTAGTGTTCAATATCCATGTTTTATATTATTATATTATTTAGTTTAATATATATATATATATATATACCTTAATAATTACAACGAAAAATATAAATATTATATTTGATTATTTGATTACAGTATTAATTTCCTTTAATATAAAAGAATGCCATTGATAAAATTACTATTTTAATCTATACTCTTTATACTTAATCAAAATTATTATTTACCTGAATTAATATTATACCCAATAAATTTATTAAATTATAAAATTTAAACTTAGAAAGAAAAGTTAATATATTAAATTTACTTTTCAAACAAATTAATTTTATTATAAATTAATTAATAATTATAAATATAATAAATATTACTTTTTATTTCAAATATAACTTTGTAATTAAAATAATAAGAATCTTTTGTGATTGAAAAAAAATTGAACATTTAATATATAAATAATAAAAATAAGTGTATAATATAAAATTAATTATTTCTTTTATTTCTAATAACTTTTTGGTATATTTTTAAAAAAGTTTTAATATCTAAAAAATAGTTCTTTTAATTTAAGACTAAAATTTAATGTTTCACAAATCAATTAAATTTTATTGTTAAAATTTTCTTTCCTATAAGCTAGTTTTTTAATTTCCTAAAACAATTATAATTACATAGGTTATAATCTAAGGATTATATTAAATATAGTAGTTTTTTCTAGTCATTTTTAATTAGATATTTTTTTATAGCTTTAGACTTATATACTTTTTAATTATTATATTAAATAATGAATTTTCTCAAATTTTATTATAATCTTAAATTAGAAATATTTTATTTAAAAAAATATTATCAAGTTTAGTATTAATTAATTTTCCTTCAGGAATTAAATTAATAAAACATATATATTATATTTTATTATAATAATATATATTCATTTATTATTTAAATAATAATTTAAAAAGATTTGTAAGAAAGATTAATTTATCTTGATCTAGCATTTTAATTTATATTTTAATAAAGATTAATATATAAAAATTTAAGATTCATCTATTGTAATTATTTGTTATAAAAGCTTAGATTTCTAATAATATTTAGTGAGTTTTATTTAATAATAACTATTATCACTTTTTTTTAAGCTTTAGTTAAATTATAAGATACCTATTTATAATTTTATTTATTATTATAATTTAAGCTTTAATATATATAAAATACTTATTAGATTAATATTAAAATGTTTTAATAATTCTTTAGCTAAAATAAAAAGATATTTTTCAATATATTATTTGACTCTATTAATAATTAAAAAAATGAGAGTTAAAGTTGGTTTTTTAAATTTTAACAAGTTTTAGATCATTTCTCTCTTAATTTTAAAATAATTAATTTATTGATAAATTGTAAATTAAGATGATATTCTATTATTAAAAGCTACTTGTAGATTTTAAATAATTTTAATGGATTTATAATTAAGTTTTTTTAATATCAAAATAAATAGCTTTTAATCATTATTTTTTGGTTTAATTATAATTAAATTAAACAATCAGTATGAAAAAGTAAATTTTTTATTAAAAATATTATTATATTTATAAATTTTAAAAATATATTATTTTTTACTTACTTAGTATATATTTATTGATTAAAAATTAAATATCCATTTGAAAAATCAAAATTTAAAAAATTTCCCATTATTTTAAAATTAGAAAATAATATTGTTAAGAGACTAGTTCTCTAAATTCTTATATACACTTTTGTATAATCCAATTAACTATAAATTATATGATTAATTTATACTTATATAGTTAAATTAATTGTATAAATAGTATTAAATTATTTAATAAACTAGGTTCCTCTTTTTTCCTCTCAATTCTTACTATTTTTACTTTTACACTATTTCTAAGATTGAGACTATATTCTGTTAATATTGTAGGATATTGGCACTACCTAATATAAATCTTAATATATCAGTGACTCATCCTAGTTTGAAGCTTAATTAAACTTTGTTTACACTTGCACACTACAGCCACATTATATTACCACATTCTGCGCCACACTACTTTTATATTAAGTTTTCCTCTACACTATATTAGTTTAACTACCACTATACTTATATGGTAGCAGCAACAAAACTATTAAAAACCTACTAGATATTAATAACTATCTGTATTAAACCTAATTATTGCTATTTTAAATTTTATCTATAATTTATTTCATTCAAATTTAACACTATATACTATAATACCACCAAAAAAGGAGATACCCTTATATTATTTTAATGATGATAGCAGCTTAATTACTAAGTGAATCTAAGACTTTAGTCCCTAAAAGCTTACTACCCTCTAAGAAGCTTATATTAAACAACTTTTGATTGAAAAAAACATGTCTCAAAGAGCTTAAATCCAACAAACCAACCCCTTCACTATAGTTAATGCATTAAACCACCTCCTTAGTGTCTTTAAAAACAAATTAACTACTTATGATAGCTTAAAAAACCTTCACAAGCTTGAAAACTACCTTAAAAACATGAAGAACTACCTTGATTTGATTCCTGATGAAGATCTAGAGAATATCCTTAAATTAGCTACTTCTTTTTTGGAAAAATCTGTTTATACTTGGTAGTTAACTTATTACAAGCTTAATCCTAAAAAATCTTCAAGAGGATAGCTTACTACAAGGATACAAACTTTTAAACAATTTGAAAAAGCCTTTAAAGAGAGGTATTACCTAAAAGATTAAGTTTAATTAACAAGAGAAAAGCTTTCCTAGCTTAAATAAAAAACTTCTACAAGACAATTGATTGAGAAATTTAATGAGATATGCTTAAACATACTAAATATCACTGAAGAAGAATAAATCCACAAACTATTACAATGCCTTAACCCTCAAGTGAAGCTCTAGTTAGTTAGTAGGGAACACTTTAATAATATGTCTTTTTCTAACATTTGTGATATAGCAATTATAATCAATGATATCTTTTACTCTATAACTAAATCTTCCCACCCAAAAAATTAATCTTTTAAACTTTACTCTAACCCACCTAAGTTTTAAATGATAGATGTTTCTGCTTTAGGGCTTTATGAGAAAACCTTTAGTAAAGAAGCTAAAGCCTACTTGAGAGCAAATAAAGGTTGTTATTACTGCCAAAAGACTTAAGTTAACTATAGAGCTGATAAATACCCCTTAAGGAAGCAACATCTGTTTAATTCTCAACAATCCTAACCTACCAACCATAAATCAAACCTAAATAATATTAATATAACCTTAGAATCACCCCTTTTACAATTAGTTAGCAAATTCTAATCTGATCCACAAAAGTTCCAACAAACCAATGATTCCACAAATCAAACTATGCATACTAGAGAAATCCAACTGATTAAACCACTAGAAACTAGAAATATTCTAGTAACTAATCCACCTTGTAATTCTTTACCTTTAACTATCACCCTATTGTTTATGTTAACTAGTTTTTTTATAGATACACCTGTTAGTGTTCTAATTAACTCTGGTTGTTTTAATTATATTATCTCCTCTTCTATTGTTGTAAAGCTATCTTTACCTACCTAAAAAAGTAACTTGATAATTAAATATACTAACAACTTAATGGAACAAGCATCTGGCACTATATCTAGATACCTATCACTACCTCCTAACTACTCCCAATATATTAAATTCCTAGTTAGCAACATTAGTCACAATTTTATACTAGGTCAAAATTGGTTTGAATATCACAGTTTTATATCTATGAATATTACTCCAGAAAGCCACAAATCTATTTTTTTCACATTCCAAAAAAAATTAGTAGAATTAATCTTAAAAAATCTACATTACCCTACTATAAAACTATTAAATACTTTACCTAACACTAACTCTACAATTGTAGCAAATAATTCTATCATTATAAGTAAAAATCAATGTAAAAAGCTAATCAAAAACCTAAATAATCTATAGGGATATGTATCTGTTTATTATTCATCTATTAGCACTTCATCTGTTGATTTTAATGAAGTTATATCTAATGACCACTTCCTATACAATACAGTAAGTTAATTTGCTAATGTTTTTGAACCTGTGAATAAACCACCACCTAAACATAATATTGAACACAAAATTAAACTAATCCCTAGTACACAATTATACTTAAAGCTTACTTACCATTTATCTCCTGAACAATACTAAACCTTAAAAGAAGAAATCCAAAAACTACTTGAAAATGGGTATATTAGACCTTCTTCCTCACTATAAGGATCTCTAATCCTCTTTGTACAAAAGGCTAATGGTGGTTAGAGACTATGTATTGATAACTATGTTTTAAACTCTAAAACTATCAAGGATAAAACCCTATTACTAAACCTACATGATGTTAGGGATAAACTACTTAGATCAACTATATTTACCAAACTAGATGTTAAGAATAGATATTATAACATTAGAGTTGAAGAAAATTCTATCCCTTTAACTGCTTTCAACACTCTTTTAGGCTACTATAAATTTACTGTCATGAACTTTAGATTGTGTAATGCCCCTGCAACTTTTACTTAATTCATTAATTCCTTTTTCAACCTTGTTTTTAATGACTTTGTTATCACCTACCTTGATAATATCCTGATCCATTCAAAAACTAAAGAAGAATATATTCAACATGTTAATCAAGTCCTACAAATTATTCAAGAACATAAATTACCCTTGAAACTATCAAAATACATCTTTAGTGCCTCTTCTGTCCCTTTCTGTGGTTATATTGTTTCCTCTTAAGGAATTAGTATTGATCTAACTAAACTTAATAGTGTTAGAGCTTTTACTATACCTATAAACAAAGATCAACTTATGTTTATACTTAAATTATTAAATTACTTCAAAGATTTCATTGATTCTTTTGTTGAACTTGCTACTCCTCTTACTAATCTCTTAAAGAAAAACTCTCCTTTCAAATAAACCCCACTACACACTTTCTGCATGAATGTTTTAATTTTCTATATTACTAATGCTCTTGCTTTATCTATCTTTAATCTAAAACTACCTACCATTATTTTTATTGACTCTAGTTTTTTTACAATAGGTGGATAGTTAGCCTAGTTTGAATTTAATTCATATTTTACCCTATAACTATGGGTTAAAATAATGAATAAGGGAGAACAGGTTGAGTTTAACCTTATAAATGTTACTTTAAAACCAATAACATTTTGGTTAAGAAAAATAAAACCAGCTGAATTGAAATACCTAGTCCATAAATAAAAACTCTTTGCTTTAGTAGAAATAATCAAAAATCACTTATACTTCCTATCCTACAACTTTTTCTTAACACTTACAGATTACAAATCACTTATCTACTTAAATACTTAGAAGCATTTATCAAGAAGATAAGTTAGATAGATTAAAACTATCTAAGCTTACCCTTTCTTTATTCAATATCTCTTAGGTTAATAAAACTATGTTGCAGATACTTTGTTAAGAAATCTTACATACCTACCCCTTTATTCTAATTGTAAAAATCCAGCAAATATTAACTCAATGATTATTAATGAAGGAAATAAAGAATTTATTAAACTACTTTAAGAAACACTACTAAATAATGATTTCTTTATTTTAGTTAAAGAAAAACTCTCTAAACCATTAGAAAACCAACTAAAATATGTCAAAAGATTTAAAATTATCAGTTTATGATAACTTACTGATTGTAATTGATTTATTTTCTAAATATGCTTATTTTATTCCTTGTTTCAAAACTTCTACAGCTAAAGATGTTGCACAATTGTTATTCTCTAATATCTTTACTTACTATGGAATTCCACAAACTATTATATCTGATAGAGATACACAATTCAACTCTTGATTCTGGAAATCACTATCCTCTTCCCTTAAGATTAACCTAGCTATATCTACTACTAATCATCACTAAACCAATAGACTTACTGAAAGAACTATTAAAACCTTGAAGCAAATGGTTAGAGCCTATATTAACACTAATCAGTCAAATTGGGATGCCTATATCTACCAACTCTAATATTTATTCAACACCTTTATCAATAAATCAACAGGTTTTAGCCTTTATTTCATCAATTATAACAAACATCCTAATTTAATAATTGCTTTAAAACTTCAAATCAACTTATCTTTGGATATTGTTGAATTTTAATCCAATATTAAATATATCAATTCTCTTGTCAAATTTAACTTAGAAGAAAATTAAAGGATTATAGAACAACAATACTCAAAGTTGTCCAGAAACCCTTTTAAATATGAAACTAGTATGTTTATATACTTAGAACAATCTACCCTTAAACCTACCCTACTTAAATCTGGCTTAAATCCCAAATACTTACCATTATATTATAGTCCCTATAAAATTCAATCTATTGATTCAAATTTTGAAAATATTACCTTGGAATTACCTATAACTTTGAGGATCAACCCTACCTTTCACATATCCAAAATTAAACCATACTTTGAAGATTTTAACACTTTTCCTAATTAATTAAAAACCCCAAAACTAGATCCAATTATTAATCAAGATGGAGAAGAAGAATACTATGTTGATTATATAATTAAGTCTAAATCTGTTAGGAATAAGCTTTATTTTTATGTAAAATGGATGGGTTATCCTATTAAAGAAGCTACATAAGAACCTCTAGAAAATATTAAGAATACCTTAGCCTATTATACCTATTTGCAAAAAATTAAGGAGTGTGTCTCCTTTAAAAAACCTACTAAGGGAGTATTAAGAGACTAGTTCTCTAAATTCTTATATATACTTTTGTATAATCCAATTAACTATAAATTATATGATTAATTTATACTTATATAGTTAAATTAATTGTATAAATAGTATTAAATTATCTAATAAACTAGGTTCCTCTTTTTTCCTCTTAATTCTTACTATTTTTACTTTTACACTATTTCTAAGATTGAGACTATATTCTGTTGATATTGTAGGATATTGGCACTACCTAATATAAATCTTAATATATCAGTGACTCATCCTAGTTTGAAGCTTAATTAAACTTTGTTTACACTTGCACGCTACAGCCACATTATATTACCACATTCTGCGCCACACTACTTTTATATTAAGTCTTCCTCTACACTATATTAGTTTAACTACCACTATGCTTACAAATATAATATTATATTTAAAACTAACTTTATTTTTTAATTATTTTTAATATTTTATTAACTATAAATTAACTATAGTAAATTTTTAATTTTATGATATATTTATAATTTTTCTTAAATTAATTAACTTTCTTTTAAACTAGTTTTTAATTATTTTATTTTTATTAATTTTAATAATATCTTGATAATATATATATATAATATTAATATATTAATT
This sequence comes from Conidiobolus incongruus B7586, assembly GCA_000697335.1. Lineage (NCBI taxonomy): Eukaryota > Fungi > Entomophthoromycota > Entomophthoromycetes > Entomophthorales > Conidiobolaceae > Conidiobolus > Conidiobolus incongruus. The sequence goes on along the minus strand of JNEM01014731.1, from coordinate 6,318 downwards.
AAGTTTTACAAATGATTTATTAAAAAAATTTTTTTTTCAATTAAAATATATCTTTAATATTTTTTTATAATATTATTATCTATTTTTAAGGAATTAATATTGATTTAACTATATAATATAAAATCTTTTAATATATTTAATAATAAAGGATCATTTTTATTTATATTTAAATTGTTATATTATTTTGAAAATTTTATTTATTTCTTGATTAAACTTTTTATTTTTTTAAATAACCTTTCAACAAAAGACTCTTTTTTCAAATAAATCCTAATATATATATTTTAAATATTTTAATATTCTATATATTTAATCCTTTTATTATATTAATATTTAGTTTTTTTTACCTATTATTATTTTTATAAATTTTAACTTTTTTGTAATTAATAGATTATTAATTTAATTTGAATTTAATATAAGCTTTGTTTTTATAATATATGATAAAATAGTAAATAAAGGAGAATAATTTGAGTTTAACTTCTTTATTATTATTTTAATATTAATAATATTCTAATTAAGAAAAACAGCACTAGCTTAACTAAAATACCAAGCTTATAAATATAATATTTATATTTTAAAAAAAGTATTTAAAAGTCATAATTATTTTTAATTTAGAAATCTTTATATAACTTTTTTTCATTAAAAATCACTTATTTTTTTAAATACCAAAAAGCATTTATTAAAAAAATTAAATAATAAGTCTTTTATTTTGGTATTAATTTAATTTAACCATAAACCCAATAAAATGACTTAAAATTTATAATTAGCTTTTGATAAAAAAAGTATCTAAATCAACAATTTATTGTTAGATAAATTACTTTAAAACCAAAAGAGAAAATTTTTGAAACTTGTTAAAATTTAAAAAATTAATTACAACTGTTATTATTTTAATTATTAATTAAATAAAAAAAATTAAATAATATTTTTTTATTTCAGCTAGAGAATTATCTAAACATTTTAATATTAGTTTTATTAGTATTTTATATATTTTAAAGTTTAAATTCAAATTAATAAATAAAAATAAAAATAAGTATTTTTTAATTTAAACAAAGTTTAAAAAACAACTAGAGTAGTTATTATTAAACAAAACTTATTAAAATATTACTAATAACTTAAGCTTTTATAATGAATAATTATAATAAATGAATTTTAAATCTTTATATATAATAATTTATTAAAATACAAATCAAATGATGGATTAAGTTAAATTTACTCCTTTTATAAATTTATTTAAATAAATATTTTATTAATAATCAAATGTTACTTATTATCATATATTATAATGATATATGCTACTTTTATATAATTTTTCAAGAAAAATAAATTAATAGTAAATTTTATATTATATTTTTAAATAAAAGTATTTTTAATTATTATTTTTAATATAATTTAAAAAAACCTATTATTTTGCATAATAATTATAAAATACATAAATCTAAAGATATAAAAAATTTTCTAATTAAAAATAATAAGAAAAAACTGCTATATCTAATATATTCCTTAGATTATAACCTATATAATTATAATAGTTTTAGGTAATTAAAAAACCAACTTATAGGAAAGAAAATTTTAGCCATAAGATTTAATTATTATATAAAACATTAAATTTCAGTTCTTTATAAAAAGAACTGTTTTTTAAGTATTAGAAGTTTGCTAAAAGTATACCAAAAAGCTATTAATATTAAAAAATACTATTAAATTTATATTATATATTTATTTCTACTCTTTTTATATTAAAATTTTTATTTTTTTTAATCATAAAAAATTCCAATTATTTAAAATATAGAGCAATAAGTTTAAATACAAATTATTTAAATTAAAAGATTCATATATTAATTTAAACTATGTTTTAATGATATAATTATATTATTATGTAAAATTAATATTATAAATCTCCAATATTTTTTTCAGTAAAATCTATATTTTGTGCTATATATTAATTTTTCACAAATAAATAATCTGATAATTAATTTGGGTTATTACAAAATTGAAACTTTGTTTAAAAATGATTTAAAATTGTGCATTAATTTATGTAGTTTTAAAAATTAATTTTTAAAACCTCACTGGCTCATTGACACTTTCAATCGTCAATATAGTGTCAATATAATCAGCCCTGATCAAAATGAATATTTTATCATTCTTAATCTATCAAAGCTGAATTTTTGATGAATTGTTTTTTTGATTATTTTCAAAAATTAACAGAAAGTTTACCCTTAAAATTGAAAACCGAATAAATTCCAAATGCCAGTTACCTCAATTGGAAACTGATGGATTTGTTGAATTTATTAAATTTATTGGAATGTAATAAATCATTTCATCATACATTGACTTAAATATCTATTTCGTTAATAGTTTTCTATTCAAATAGTTTAAATGATTTAAAGATCTTTTAGGATTGTTAAACATTTTCTTGGAATTTCAAATGCCTTAATATTAATCTGGTAATAATATCATTAAATAATTTATTAAAGATGATCAAAGTAGAATTTGGTTCAAATTTTTTTTATTTTTAAATCATTTCCTTAGGAAATTGTCTATGATTTTAAACATGAAACAAATTCAATAATATCTGTATATATATTATTAAACATTAATTTCTAATGATATATATTTCAAACAATATACATTATATTTAACAAAAATGAGTAAAATAATTTTAAGAAATCTATAATTAAAGTACTTTACATATTATTAACTATATATGTTGATTTAATTAATTTATGGCATGAATATAATAAATGAATTAATTGAGATCAAAATCTCCCCATTTGGTAATTAAAAAGGAAAATTAAGATATTAAATAAATTCATTTTAAAATAGGTAATTAAGCTAATAACTTTTCCGATATTTAGCCTCTCTCTCCCGAAAAACATTGTTTTTTGAAGATTTAATAATGGTAATAATTTGCGGTGAAAAGTATCATTAATTTGAGATGCTTTTTGTACTACTATTAATTTATTATTTTGAAATAAATACGGTGCGAATACTAGAAAAACAATAAAAAAAATTTTCTTTTTAAAAAAATATGAAGGATGGTAATGGTGAATTACCTGGATTCCTTAACAATCCTACTATTCTACACTCTATACAGTCTCTATACTTTTTAACTTTGGGACCTTTTGCACTCGTCATGACATCTATAATAATATATTTATTTGTAACAAGGCGGAATTTGAAGAACTCACATATCGATTTGCAACTTATTTTGTTATTGTTGGTGTTTGATGGGATATCAGCCCTCGATCTGGTATTGGAGGGAATTTTGAACGTTCCAGGTCTCGAACTTATTACCAAGTCCAAAGCACTATGTACTGCCACAGCTGGAGTTAGTAACGTATCATTTATGATTTCTATTGTATTGGTAGCAATTTTGAGTTTGGAGAGATGCTGTTTAATCTCATTCGACATATTTGCCAAAGCTTATATTTATTGGATGTTATTTGCCACTATTTTGACCATATTAATAACCACATCAGTTTTAGCAATTGTCAAAGATGAAATCCATATACAAGCAAGCCTCACGTATTGTTGGATTACTGTGAAATCACCAATTGGTTGGTGGATTAATTTAATCAACGTAATTGTTATTATAACAAGCCAGTTACTCATAACTATTTGCTACACAATGATCGTAATCACAAGGAGACTGTCTAGTCAGCAAGTCTTAATTGACTTGGGGGTGGAAAGAGAAAAAATTGAAAAACAAATTAACTCAACTACATTTAAATCAATGACCATTATTTGTGCTAGTGTTATTGCTAATTTACCTTATATTATTTTACAGATTATGAAATTGATCGATTATTCTAAAGTAAAGCCTTTGTTCGAGTTAACTGCACTTGCTCTACTATGTCTGAACACAGTTTTCAATGTCTTAATATTGTTGTTCATCCATGGTAGCTTGTACTCACAGCTTAAAATATATTTATCACGATGGGTACCGTGGTTGAATGTCAGAAATTCACAAAGTGAATCATATCAACTTTAAGAGTTTAATTATAACTTTATGTTTACTGTATTATTAAAATATTTATATAATGAAAATTTTTATAATATTAATATATATACTTTAATATTTTAATAAATTGATTTTATTTATTTTTCTATTTTCTTTAAATCATCTAAAGGAAAAAGTTAATAAAAAATTGAAGATTTCTTTTAATGGCAGATTATTGAAAATTTCGATTAAAAATGCCAGCAGATTTTCTCAATTATTAAAAATTGATTTAATACACGTAATTATTTTACTTTCATAAACATTAGTATAAATATAATAATTTGATTATGAACTTTATAAGTGATATATTATGAATATTCTACCTCTTTAATAATAAAATGACTTAATTGGATTTCATTCTACAATTTTTAGGTTTATAATAAATATTTAATCATTTATAAAATAGTTCCATGCCAATATTCGATAATGAATTTAAAAATTATTTAAAATTAATAATATTAACCATTATATAAATTTTATGTTATTAATAGTGTTAATGTATTTTTAAATTATTCATTATTTAATATTTAATAATATTCATCGGTTGATAAACATTCATTTAATTCCATTAAATAATGGTTATAATTTTAAATATATTGTGAATTAATTATACAATTCAAATTAACCAATTAAAAACTTTGAAGATTTCTCTTATTCATAAAATGTCTATAATAAGATATTTTCCTTTTTTTATTTATTATAAGAACTTTAAATATTCCCATAAGGTGTTTATAACTCATTGGAAATTTCAATTTATAATAAATTTGAATTTTGACTATTCAATCGTATGCTGTGAAGTATTTTAGTAGTATATATTAAAATCATAGTTTATATAGAGCTCTAAATAGTGTATCATAATATAATAATAATATTTACTGAGAATATAATTTTATCTACTCAATGAATACCTTCTTGAATTATGGAAAGTTTTTATAATTTAATTCAAAATTAAATCCTAAACTCAATTTATATATATTGAATTTATAATGATCAAATGGCAATGTATATTAAAATGGTACAATATATGTATGTTTAAAATAATATTTTACATTTATTTTCAGTGCATTATTTACGATTCTAAATATATATTATAATATCTAAATAGAAATAATTTTTTGAATGATTAATTAATAGTAATTTTCATTAGATAAATTAAATTTTTAATACAAAATAAATTAAATATTACTTTAAAAGCTACATGAAAAAGGATGATAATTTGTAATTTTGTATAAAAGACTATATAATTGACGGGAAATAACCTTGTCAATCACCCAAGGAATTGCGATTATCACACTGAATCTAGAAATCATTGGAGAACTTTCATATCCTGAACTGAGTGGTTGTGTTCCTTTCGGTCACTGTGCCATTCCTATCCATAAAAATCATCATTGAATGCTATAAAAATATAATCACGAACGAATTAATAAACAAATCTCTTTTATCTTCATTTTCAAAAGTATACAGTCTCTAAGTTTTTCTCGTAACCCTCACAAAAGTATTGAGTCGTGACGAGTGTGAGATATTTATTCGCAATAGGCCATTTTCACCTCATTTGGTGAACCTCATTAATTTCCCCTAGCTCTGTGGTAATCTATTGTTCACCACTGGCCACTCCCCATTTAAGCTCTAAAAGTTTATCTTTTCCTACATTTACAGTCCTCTTATTAACTATTTTATTAATATTGTGATTGTGATGCCCAATTTTAATATAGAAGATTATCAAATCAAAAATATTTAATAAAATTGAGATACTAATATTATAAATAAATTGATTAATAAATCATAGTTATGTTAACCCTCCTATTTTTATATAATTTGATTATAAATTTTAATCCTATAAAGTTCAAAAAATGGAATATTTTGAATAGATATTGAATTATAAAAAATCCAACAAAGAACCAATTTATTTTAAAAAAAATTTTAATTTTGAATTTTTTAGTTTTCAAGATTCATATTATTCTTGATTTTAAATAATAAAACTTTTTAAAACAGATTTTATTTAAATATATTAGTATATAATTTACAAATATATATATTTAATATAAAATCAATATTGTTTTAGAAAATAAATAATATTTTACTATATTTTTAATAAAATTTCATTATTTAAAAAATAGTTGTTTTTAATAAAAACTAAAATTTAAAGTTTCATAACCTGATTTATTAAGAATTTTATTTTATTACAAATAGATTTTTTAATTTTTTAAAGCAAAAATAATCATAAGACTTATAATCTAACAAATATATTATATATAAAAGATTTCCCTAATGATTTTGAATAAAAACACTTTTTATAATATTTATTCTATATATTCTCAATTTAT
>JNEM01014720.1:0-19393 GCA_000697335.1 Conidiobolus incongruus B7586 | reverse complement strand
AAAAATATTTTTCATATATATTTTTTATATTATCAATAACAAAAAAAATAACAACAAATATTAGTCTTGAAATTTTGGTAAATTTTAAATAATATATTTTTTAGTTTTAATTAACAAATCTAGAAATAATTTGTATTTTTAGATTAACCTCTATTGTTATAAAATATCAACAATTGTAAATAATTTTAAAGAGTATATAGTTAATTATTAATAATACTAAAATAAAAAACTGATAATAATTCATTAATTTAAATTTCACAAATCTATAAATAATTAAAAAATCGAAATTATAACTTAAATAATTTTTATTCTTAAAAAACAGCTATTGTTTGTAAAAAATATAACTCAAACCTGAGAGTCTATCAATATATTAATTCATTGGTTATTATTTGTATATGAACCTATTATGAGTTAAAATATGAATTTTTCAATATATTAGCAATTTTTTGTTTTAATTAAAAAAGTTAAAAACTTATTGTATTTGATAAAACTGTTAAAATTTTAATGATTGGTTACTATGTTATTTTAAAAAAAAATCTATTTTATGAAAATAATATATGATGTAATCTATTATTATTTGGCTTATGATCTTTAATATATATACTAACCTATTTATAAAAAAATAAAAAATTGTAATCTTAACTTTATTAACTTCATATTTATGCTTTTTTAATTATAATAAGATCAAAAAATATATTATCAATTATTTATAATAATAATTCTTGAAGATTAATGATTTGATTGGTATATGAATCTTCTTCATCACTATACAAATGATTTTTTTATTCTTCCAACTATATTATGCGACAATTTGATTGTTAAATATACTAATCAAATTTGACATTTTGTAATAAATAAGAAATTTTTACAAAAAGTTACAATAGTTAACCTGGTTAATAAAGATACTTTCATTATACTGATAAATATTTGAATGATTTTTCAATATAAGTTCAGGAATTTAAGTACAAACTAATAAATAATATATCTTGCAAATTTTTCAAATTTCATTAGAAATTAAATGTCTTATTAACTAAAGACCTTAATTGATCAATTATTACATTAAATCCATTGTTAAATATAGTATCAATCAAAATACTTCAAATACATTCGGAATTGAATCGATAATTATTTGAATCTAATATAAATTATGATGAATTTTTCTAACTTCAAAATATTAATAATATTACCATTATTAAAAATGATTCATTTACCAATCCCAAATACCTTTGATTTCATATTCAATCTCAACTATTCACCCAACCAATTTCATCTGTTTCAATTTCAAAACTTTAATTCCAAAATATTGCTTTTAATGTACTAATTGATATCAATTCCTAAAACTTCCGATTAAACCTCTAATGGTAATTGATTTTTCAAATTTACATATAAATCGATCATTGTTAAATAATGTTTTTGCAAGAGATTTCAGGGATTGATAATTCGTTATATAATTATGATTTCATTATTAACATGAGGCTTTCTTCAACCTTTTCAGTATTTTGTCACGGTGTTTGGCATAGTTTTGATAAGTCCTCAGTCCATTAAAGTATCAAAATCTAAAGTATTTTTTGACATTATGTATTGAGCGTATTTGATTTCAATTTAAAATTAATCAGATAAGCAAGGATCATTTGGATATTCCCCTCAAGTCCCATTTTTACAAGTTAAAAAAATATTTTTAAATGTATAAGTGGTATGATTATATTAATACTTGATTATCAATAAACTCATTAGTATTTAATTTCAATTATTTTTCCCAAGTTGAACCCTTTGCGTAATACATAGTACAAATACCTCAACAATTGGAAGTGCTGACAATTAATATTTCAAAATTTATAAAACATGAAAGACTAATTAAATTGGTCTTTCAAGTGAAAACAGAAAACCCTCATAATAACAGCTTTGTCCATATTGTCCCGTAGAATATACCCAAATCAGTAAAAATTTATAACTATGAGAACTATTAAATGAAATCCAAGTCATTAATAATAAAATTTTCTCACAGGAATTCAAAATTGATCTCAATATTAATTTGATTATATGGATATGTTATAAAAAATTTTAAACATTGATGTATTGGATGATTTAAAGATGATCTTTTCAACAAAATATTAACCAAATACACCTTATTGACCAACATAACTTGAACGTAAAAATTGTGTCATCACTCATTTAATCCAACTTGAAACCACAATTATCAATCTTCACTATAAGGTTGTAATCTCCCATCTTCACCCTATTACTTCTTATAGACTTCTTACAAATTGTGCAATTTAAAAAATAAACACGCAGAATGATCATTGGATCAAATTCTAAATCGCCATCTTTAATGTTTACTAAATGGAGCCAAGCTTCATTTCCATTGGACCCATAACTTATTCACTTGATCCCATTGTAACAGGTTAAATAGGTATCAAGATGATTTTTGATTAGAAAATTAACCTCTCGATTTTACAATATTTTCAGTTCTTTTTAATCTTTAACTAAAAATATTCTTCAAAATAGTATTGTTATAATAACTTGTAATATAATCTAATTATTATTTTTATTTGACCACACTCTCTGTAATATCATCAATCGGTCAATTAAAATATATCACCAATTATCAATTCTTTAAAACTTTTATAATTACTACCATTTCATATAACCGCTAATTAATATTATTGAAAATGAACACTTTAAAAGATATCAACCTATTAATCATAGACAATTACGATTCCTACACCTTTAACCTGATCAACACCCTTCAAAGCAGTATCCTCAACACAAAATTAAAATCTTATATTAAGTTAAATGTTGCAGTTATCAGAAATAATAGTTTTTCATGGTAAATTAATATTCTAATAATATATAAATGGTGTTAACTTGGGTTTTAGGAAATTACTAACTCAAAAATATTTGAATCACTTTCACGGTATAATATTATCACCGGGACCGGGAACACCTGAAAATCCCAATGTAAGTCCAAGCATCATAGATTTTTAATAGATATATTAATAATTATTAGGATTTTGGTCTCTGTGGTGATATCATCCAAAATCGCGTTAATTTACCAATATTCGGAGTATGTTTGGGACATCAGGGACTTGCTCACTACTTTGGAGCTTCTGTAATTTTGATCTATACTTATATTCATACAATTTTTAATGATTTAAGTAGGTGATTAAATGTCACGAACCCTACCACGGAGTCGTTCACAGAATGCAACAATTGCCAATTCCTAATCATTTAAATCCCAATTGGAATTTGTTTAATGGCATTGACGAATTTTTTACGGTAACGAGATATCATTCGTTATGTGTGGATTCAGGTAATTTATACATAATAGGAGTATAATAACATATATTTACAATTTTTAGAGCTACCCGATTGTCTCATTCCGAACTGTATTGCTAACGATCCCAGGGATCCTTTCCCAACTCTAATGGGTCTACAGCACTCGGAATTTCCTTATTTTGGGGTGCAATTTCATCCTGAGGTAAATTTAATAGTATAACTCAAAATTCACATTATTTAAACAATGATTTTAGTCTATTTGTACCAAAACGGGGGAACAAATAATGTACAATTTTATCAATATCTGTAGCGAATATTCTAATCACTTGGTAATTCAACAATCTATATTTAATATTATCAATATAACTAATTTTAAATAAATAGGATGTATCACCAATTTTCAACGATTTCATAATAGACAATTCTATCTTAATAAGTTGTTTGCCATCCTCTCCAAAATCTGCCATCTCTTTGACGAATTCACCAACCATCAATTATCAACCCTACGCCATTCCAATCTCCACAAATCATCTGTCATCCAATCAATTAAGCCAGCTGTTTGAATTATTATATGGATCCAGTCCCAATCCCTTCTGGTTAGACTCTTCCAAAGAGGCCAATCAAAACCATCCCGGTTATCACAATGGTAAACGCACCAGTTATATGGGCAATTTTAATACTGAAGGCTCCGCCATAATTGAATACAAAGTCAACTCTAAATCTCTAAAAATTCGCAAACTTCCAACAGAATCTCATCCGGGTAAAATATTATACAAAACTGATTTAGATCCTACTTCGTCGATATCATCTCACTTCGACTTTATTGAAGATTTTACCAATCATATCGCTAAAGTCGACAAATTCTCTATCTTTGCTTTGGATGACAACCAATACTCGGAAAATTTGGAGAGTTTCAAATACGATTACGGATTTTGCGGCGGTCTAGTGGGGTATTTGGGCTACGAAATGAAGGAAGAGAGCTTATCAAACTATGTGAGCACCTCCAAAGATACTCTCAATTATCCGGATAGTTGCTTCGGATTTCCCGATAGATTTATCACCATAGATCATAACCGCGATATAATTTGGTTGGTGGGTATGATTAATGAATCCAAATCCACTCCAGATTTCTCGTCGCCTACCGCTGCCAGTTCCACATTGGGATATGGGTTGGGATGTTCGTTGAAAGAATTCGTTCAGTGGGCGAAGCAGACATTTGGCGAATTGACACAGTTTAACGGATTGTTGAAGTGTCAGGGTGATATGGTACCTCAATCGCCTCCAAAACCCTTGTCGTTCAATAATCATCTGCGCCATCACAGTTATTTTAAATTGGATTTGGAGGAGAAGGAATATTCGCTTCGTATTAAAGAAGCTCAGGAACTTATTCGCGAAGGTGAAACTTATGAAGTATGCCTCACAACTCAATTGCGTCTCAATCCAACACTGTCGACATGCCCATGGACACCATTAGAATTGTATTACACATTACGCAATTCCAATCCAGCGCCATTCTCAGCTTTCATAAAACTACCCAATGTCTCTATATGCTCCAGTAGTCCCGAGCAATTTTTAAGGATTGACGCCCAAGGTGAACTCATTATGAAACCTATCAAAGGCACAGTACCACGCTGTAGACCTTCTAACATTCGTAGCAACTATCCCAATTTAGACGAATACCAATTACAGATACTAGCTGACAGAGAAGATGTTAAACTCCATGATGAACTCCAAAATAGTATTAAGAATCGCGCTGAAAACCTAATGATTGTGGATTTAATCCGTAATGATTTGGCGACGATTGCTGTACCACATTCTGTTAAGGTGCCACAGTTGATGAAAGTAGAAACTTATGAAACTGTGCACCAGATGGTCACTACCGTCAAAGCCCAATTATTAAACGGACAAACTTGCGTTAATGCGATCCGAAGATGTTTCCCTCCAGGCTCTATGACGGGTGCTCCAAAGCTCAGGACCTGTGAAATTTTAGATCAATTGGAAGATAGTTGTCCACGTGGTGTCTACTCGGGCGCCTTAGGATATATTTCCCTAAGTGGTGCTTTAGACTTTTCAGTGGTGATTAGGACTGTTGTGATAGACAATGAAACCAAAGGTAAATATTATGTCCATTGATAGTAATATTTGTATATTAATAATTTATTTAGAAACAACAGTTGGAGCAGGAGGTGCTATCATCATTATGTCGGAATGCGACGACGAATATCAAGAAATGTTAACGAAAGCTTACTCTACAGTCACCAGGTAATTTTCATATTTAACACTCTCCATATTCATTCAACTAATTGAATTCTTTAGTATCAATCAAATTGTAGAAAAATTCATCCATTAAATCACCACAAATTTTAACTTCTAAATGTATTTTATATTATTTAATCAAATAATGAAAATTTTATATTGTTTATTTCTATTCAAATTTATTTTTAATATTTTTTGATAGAATCATATAGAAAATTACTGATTGTAGCTTATATTTTTCAATTCTGAATAATTAATATTATTAATATTAATGTTATTATTATTATTATTATTATTATTAACTCAAATTTCGTCATCCTTCAACAATATTTTAATTAAGACTTAATTTTTGAAGGATACTATATATATATGAAAAATTAATTATTAGAAATTACTGTATTATTTCAATACTATTACATATTCTCATAATAATTTTAATTTAAATTTGTTAAAATGATGAAAAGAAGAATTGTCTTGGTTTTGGTTGAGTTACTGAATAATTTCTTTACTAGGTTTTATTGGATTTTATCAAACTGTCTACCAAACTGAATTTTCAAGTTTTTACCAATAGTTAGAGAAATACAAATATAAATTACATTTGATGTGAAGTTAAAGAAAAACTATCCCATAAAATATTTTTTTTTGGAATTACAAACATAAATTAACCAATTAATTCACATCAATTCAAATATAAAATCAGCAGCAAATACAGCCAAATTAAAATATCCAATCATGTCAGATTTAAGCAGTATCACACCATACCGTCGACGATCTATCAACACGAAAGTAGAAGAAGCCACATCAATCCAACATCTAACACTTGACATCCTCAAACAACCTATCCAAGAATTATTCAAAGGGACGGAAAAGCTTAAGAAAAATATGATTAAATTAAATAAAATTAACTACAAATTAATTCAATTAAACTCCAATTTTAATCAGTTTTTAAATGGTTTGACTATGAATGAACAGGTGGCTAACTTTCCTGAGGTAAATTTACTTTATGAAATTATTGGAATCTAGTTATTGATTTCTTTTTATAGGCTCCTGTAAAATCTTCATTCAGTAGGTTTAACCTCAAATGCAGTTTAATATATATTATTAATAGCTGAATTTTTCTCAATAGACAATATAGATATTAATGAACTATTCCATTCAAGAATTGTAACACCTAGGGGTGACTTTAATACGGGGTACCAATTGGAACCATTGGAAATTCAAGATCCCGTTCAAGAACCAGAACCTCAGCCCGAACTCGAACTAGAACCAGAAACTCAATCCCAACAAACTATTAAACGTCCTTTCAAGGGACCGTCAGCTGCTAATAAAAAGATCAGAAAACCAAAGGTAATACATAGAATTCATATTCAATTGTGTATATTTTAATATATTATTGTCATTTAGAAACCTGACTTGTTTGCTATTACAATTATTGAAACTCTACCTGTTAAATTTCGAGACGATGTAAATATGGATATAAATGAATGATTCAATTTGAACTAATATTTTGAATAGCCTCACAAATCCAACATTGATATAATATTACAAAATTTGAGGAAACACCATCAAGAGGGAATGTAATATCTCCAATTCACCATCATATTTATATTATATTCATTCAATTCCTAGGTACGAACAAAGTATTAGCGATTTTTTAGATGTAAAAAGACACCAATGTAAAGAGTATTTAAACGCTTTAGTCAGGACTAAACACGTATTGAAAGAATCCAAAAAGGTAAATTTTAATCTATTTTTTATTATATTTAAATATTTATTTTGATTATTAGGGGTTGCTGTATCGCTTGAATCCCGAAAAACATCCCTTTAAGAAATAATAGATTGTTCTTAATTACGAAGTTTACCTATATTATATCATTTATTAATAAGTTTAATAATTATTAAAGCTATTAATTTGTAAATTATAATGAAATTCATCATTTTAATGATATTCAATTTATTATTTATATTCTAGTGTTTCTAAAATAAATTTTTACTTATTGCTTATTTAAAGTTACAATTAATTCCATGATTATTTAGTCAAAAATTAATTTATATTTTTGATTATTGTTAATTAATTAATTTAATAAATTCCTTCTTTATTTAAAAATTAAAAAAATAATTCTTTTTTTGTTAAAATTTCAAATTAAAATTAAAATTATTTTTAAATCATATACAATTATAAAAATTATACTTTTAATAATAATTAAATTATTAATAATAAATCACATATTAATAACAAAATTCACAAAATTTTATTATAATTAATAATAATAAATTAATCACCTTAATAGTATGTTGATAAAGATAAAAAGTTGATAATATTATTAAAATAGTTATTAATTAGATTTTATATTGATGAGTTCAATGAATTCTTTAGATTTAAATTATAATAAAAATCACAATAAAAGACACGGTATATTTATATAATTTTAATATGATAAATTTATACAAATTTTTAATAGATTATTGTATTATTAATTCTAATTAAATATAGTTTAAATCAATTCAATTTTAATTGGTATAATTAATGATTTAAGTCAGGATAATAAAAATTTTTATTCAAATAATATAACTCTGTAATAGTAACCATATTATTAACCCAATTAACAGATTAGAGATTATAATCTTTAAATTCTCAATTATTATATCAATGGTTTTTAATACTAATTGATTTTGTCAAATTATTATATTTACATCTTCAAAAAAACTAGATCTTGAAATTGCTGATATATTTTATTTAATATATTTGTTATTCCTTATTTTATTCAATTTTATTTTCAATTGTATCCTTAAAATTGTGATATATATTACTTTAGAATTAAAGAAATAGGAAATTTTTTAATTTCTGATTTTTCAAATATATTATGAATTTGAAATAAATAAATATATATAAAGTTAATAAGAAATTATATATTTTTAAAATATATATATATATAATAATTTTTTTGATTAAAAAATTAATTTTTTAAAATTAATTGTTTAATTTAATTATGCTTAAACTAAATAATAACCATCAAAAGTTTTTTATTTTAGTATTAATAAAATTTAACTATAAACCCTTTAAAATCATTTAAAATTTACAAACAACTTTTAATAATAAAACATTATTTAAATTAATAATTTATTGTTAAGTAAATTATTTTAAAGTTAAAAGAGAAATTACCTAAAACCTATTAAAATTTAAAAAACTAATTTTAACTATTACTCTTTTAATTATTAATAAAGTGAAAAATTATATTAAAAAGCACCTTTTTATTTCAGCTAAAAAATTATTAAAACATTTTAATATTAGTTACATTAATATTATATATAATAAAGCTTAAATTATAATTAATAAAAATATAAAATAAATAATTTATAATTTAACTAAAGCTTAAAAAAACTAGAGTAATTATTGCTAAATAAAATTTATTAAAGCATAACTAAAAACCAAAGTTTTTACAATAAATTATTATAATTAATAAATCTTAAATTCTTTTGTATAATTTTTTACTAAAACATAAATCAAAGTGTTAAATTAAGTTAAATTAACCCCTTTTATAAATTTTTTTAAATAAATATTTTATTAATAAACAAATGTTAATTATTGTAATAAATTATAATAGTATATGTTATTCTTATTTAGTTTTTAAAGGAAAATTAATTAATAATAAACTTTATATTTCTTTTTTAATAAAACTATTTCTAATTGGTATTTTTAATATAATTTAAGAAAACCTATTAATTTACATAATAGTTATAAAATATATAAATTTAAAGTTGTAAAAAACTTTCTAATTGAAAATAACTGGAAAAAACTACTACATTTAGTATATTCTTTAGATTATAACCTATGTGATTATAATTGCTTTAAAAAATTAAAAAACCAGCTTATAAGAAAAAAAATTTCTATAGGAAAATTTAATTGGTTTGTGAAATATCAAATTTTAGTCTTTAATAAAAAGAATTATTTTTTAAATATTAGATTTTTGTTAAAAATATAGCAAAAAGTTATTAGAAATAAAAGAAATTAATAATTTTATATTATTTATTTATTTGTACTTTTTATATATTAAAATCTTTATTTTTTTTCAATTGCAAAAAATTCCTATTATTTAAATTAAAAAGTAATAAAAATTAATTATATAAATTTTATTCAATTTGATTAATAAGTTGAATCACTTTTTCTCTTTTATAATTGGTTATATCTTGAACTATTCAGCTAATCATTATAATTACTTTTAATTATAGCACTATACCTATCTTTTACTTCTTTTATTTGATATCTTTTACTATAATTAACTATCCAAATACTTAAATTTACAAATTTAAGAAATTTGAGCAATTTCTCATCTGTAATTTCTCCTTTTCATTATAAATGATATAATATTTGGTTACTACAATTGGGTTCTTTACAATCTTACCAAGGTTCCAATATCAAGAAATGATTTAAATGAAATGAGTAACATTTACTAGCTTAAAATGTGATCAACTTATTATAATCAGATTTCTAATTAATAGCTATATATTCAAAAATTGAAATAAGTTTCTTTATAGATTAGTTATAAATTCATATTACAATTGATTATATTTAAACGAAAATATATTTTCAATATAATGGTATACTAATTTAATCCTCTATTATATTATCTTGATAAAATAATTTAATAAATCAATTTTTGAATTCTATAAAAAGCTCAATATTGCAATCATATATTTTTTTAACTATTATCAAATATATTTACTATAAAATACTAAATTTATGTACAAGTATAAAAAACTAATTAATGTTAAATGAACTATTTTAAATTTGTTTAATTTATTATAGAATTTAGTCAATTTAAAAGTATAATATAAAAGGGTTTACTTTATCCTATTTGAATAATATATTTGCATTACTTAATCATACTATAACTTATATATATAGGCTTTAATCAACATAATAAATTTTACAATTCACAGAATAACATTGAAATAGAGAGATTTATTGAAATTGTTGCAGTTAGTAGATCAGAGAATAGTGCATTGGTGGCGCATTGGAACATCCGAGCCATAATGATCTGAATTAAGTTGCTGACGATCAGAGGCGAGTATAGGACAACTTGGGCAACGAATAGTTGCGTGAGAGTTGGTTCGAACGGTCGCTGATGAATGGTTATTAATGCTAGATTATGAATCTTTTTTTGAGTATTCATGATATATATGGTTAATTAGGAATAGATGGTAGTTTAATAGGGAGTATAAAAGGATGTGATAAGTAGTAGAAGAGGACAGTCCTGTTGAGAGAGTGTATGAAGTGGGTGCTTTATGTGTCGTAGGAGTATTAGGGAGAATTATGCAACTCTACTCATTCTAAAAGAATTTTGGATGTGAATACAAAGAAACATGTTGAGATTTCAAAGTTGAGACAATAAATATTTCCCAATCCACTTTGCATTTTGTATGGTAATTAATAAATTAAAATTTTGAAAAAATACAAATTTACGAAAAACAAGTAATAAAATTAAAAATTAATAACCAGACTGGAATTTTTAAAAGTGTTGTTTAATTGGATTATTAAATTGGAATACCTCCTTCAGAATCTCAAGGTAAACAGTTATTGGAACAGAATATATCTCAAAATAAATAATAAAGTTGTATTCTGAAATTGCTCTTTGTCGCTGTAATAAACTAAAAAGAACTGTAATTCAATACAGTTTAATCCAATTATTAAATCCTATGGTCAATATGAATATTTAACGTATTCCCAAACACATCAGCGAGTATTAAAAGCTGCTTCAGGTCTCTACCACCTAGTAGCATCTCATAACTTGTTTGGAGAAGATTTTTACCTTGGTTTTTATATTTGCAATCAACAGACCAGAATGGATGATTATTGATTTGGCTTCTAACTACTATAGTTTTGTGACTATTGGCTTATTTGATACTTTTGAACCTGAACCCTGTAGGTATATTTTAAATCATACGAAATCACCTATTCTTGTAACTTCAAAAGACAAGATTCCTTTTATTTTATCTATAGCTGACAAGTTAAATCATCTCAAAATTATTGTTAGTATGGAGTCTTTAAGTGATTCTAGTCAAATTGGTACTATTTCTTCAGTGATCGTAAACTGGAATAAATCAGTTGGAAAATTCAAGTTATTGGATTTTGATCAGCTCTTGGAACTGGGGATGTTACACAGCTATATTCGTCACTCTCCCAAGATAGACGATTTGCTTACTATTTGTTATATTTCTGGTACCACAGGCACACTAACAGAAGTGATGCTACTCTACAGAACGTCAATTGCTCTAAATTGAATTATGATTCAATATTCAAATCCTTTAACTGCTGATGAAGTAGTTCATCTACCGAACATGCTACTACACATTGCTATGAGCGCCTTAACTAGTATGGGCTGATGACGATAGGTGGTCGCACTGGATTCTACTACTGCAACGTCACTAAACTTCTAGCAGATATTTAAGCATTTAAATTTGCTATATTTACATTAATTTCCAGATTACCCAATTGAAGTTACAATGGTGTTGCTTCCAAAACTATCTATGCCAAATATCTCGTTGGCACACTATTCAAAATGGAATACAAAGCCAAACAGGATATCTACATCAAGCCAGGTTCTAATTATCGTTCTGTAAGGAATCCCATTATATTCAACAAACTAAAAGACATTTTTGGCGGTTAAATATGTTATATTTCGAGCGAGAATGCACTACTATCTAAAGAAGCTCTAAAATTCTTGAGAACTGCTTTCTCAGTCCCAGTTTCGAGGAGCGTGGATCTTCGGAAACTTGTTCATTGACCAGTGTTGCTCCGCTCTTCAACAGCTATTATCGCAATGTCGGCGCTCCTTTGAGTTTCAACGAAGTGAAGTTGGTGGGTGTACTGGAGATAAATTATATTTTAGTCAATAATCCTCATCACAGGTTAAGCTCTTGATTCCCGGTTGTAATGTTTACAAAGGGTACTCTCAGGAACTGGCAAGTTTTTGGAGGTTATAGACTTACACGGTTTCTACAAATCCGGAGATGTTCGTTACATCAACCACTAATAATTTAACTCCATTATCAGTCGTAAATCAGGCATTTCCGAGCTTAGCCAGGAAGGGCTCGTCACAACCGAGCTTGCCGAATAAGATATTATAAAACATCCAGTCATTCAAATGGCTTGGTCAATTGCAATTTCGACCCAAAGTTCAACAGTTAGTATTATGGTTTCAGATTTTGAAATGCTAAAGTACTGGTATTAATATAAGGCCACAAATAACGAGTTTAAGTTCATTACCTCAGCATGTTCAGTCAAATTAATTAAAAAATAATTATTATTAGAAATTCGAAAAAATGTTCCTTGATATCAGAATAAGAAAGGTAATTAAATATATATTTTTAATATTAACTGATAATTTCATTTAATTTTGAAATTGCATATAATTTACGTTTATAACACAAATTTTTATCAACTGTAAAAGGATTATGGTATCAACGTCAGACTAGATAAACACCTAATCTAATGATATTTTGATCAACTATAATTTTTTATTGAAAACAAGAAGCCCTAATTCATAAGATTATTAAAAGCAAACTATTCAAAATCTATAGCTCATCAGATGTTTCGATATATTTACCAAAGATTTAGAATTTTAAATCTATATTTATTTTCAATCCATTCTATTATTATAAAAATTTAATTTATATTTCATAAAAAAATTTTCATACTATTATTTAATATTTGTTTAATAACATTATTAAAAAAAGATATTTTGATTAATATTAAATAAAAACAGAGTTTAAATATAGTGATTATTTTTATAATTTATTTTTGAAATTGTCAGTAATTATCCAAGCATTAGCTCTTAAATTCCAAAGTTATATATAGACAATTTATATTGGCTTGACAAATATTTATATAAGAATAATCCAAAGTATATATAATATGATATTATATATTTTGAATCATTCATTATCATGCTAATTCTGGATAAGTTCAGAAATTATCCTAATGCTACCCGAATGATTTCTTGGTAATAACTCTCTTTATTTTAATATTTTATTTTTAGGTCAAATTAAAAACAATCATTCAAATTTCATTCTTTTCTAATATTAATTCTAAATTCAGATATAAATAATATATTATTATAAAGTTGAAAAAGAAAAATAAATAATTCAAAATTAATTGAGAATTAATTCAAATTGTTGATAAAACTAAAATTAAGAGTTCAAATTGTAATAATTTATTTATGTACAATATTATATTCCTCTCAAGAAAAATAATGGCCTTCTCTTTAATCTTTTGAACAAAGTCAAAAGCAGATTTGATATGTTATCTCAGAAATTAATTCTTTAAACAAATAGAAGAATTGGTTTTGTTGTATATCATGTAAATATTACCAAATGTGTAGACATTAATTTAACAGTTATTATTGCCTCAATTATCAATTTTGTCTATTCAATTTAAGATAAAGTTTTAAAATGGCTATATAATCGAAATATAAGTTATATTCAATTGTATAGATATTTCTGAGAGTATCGTGACTGATAAACGATAATAAATTACTCTCGCTCCATTTTATTATAATGATAATAAATGGAATCAATTTAAATCAATAAGAGTATCATTTAATATTTGATAGGATGACTTGTATATGAATAATATTTGTAAAATTTTATAAAATTCTAAATTGAGAAATGATAGTAATATCAAATATTTTAATTAAAACTCTCCAATATTAGAAGTTGATTGTATGCATAATGTTTATTTTCAGTATAAAATTAAAAAAATAGATATTAAAATTTACAATAATAGATATTATGGCAGAGATTAAACTATGTAATAATAATAATATAAATTACATCTGAAATACAAAATTGAAAATTAATTAATGGATTTAATTTTAGCGGGTAAAATATTTATTTATTTTAGAGCAAACTTATCCAGCATTGATCATAAATGGAGTCCATATTATTGAAAATATATCAAATGATACACTATATTCCCATCTTTTTTTTTCCTAATTTTAATCCAATAAATTTATTTTTTGAAGATATTATAACTTAACAATATTTTACTATTATCTTTTATTTAAATTTCCAAAAAAAGATTTTTACTGTAATTGGATAAAAATTAATGTAATAATTTGGAATTAAATAATATTTGATATTATTTCAAGTTTTCACTATTTACTTAAATAGAATATAATTATTAAATCGTATATATTTCTATTAAGGTGAAAATAAACGGGATTTAATTCGCTATAAATACCCTTAATAACCGTCAAAATAAATAAAAAAATATTGATAAATTACTATTATTAATTGTCGAAAATATTAAACAATTATTGATTCAAATTATTGTTAAATATGAAGATTTATGCTAAACAAGTCACAGAGCCAAAAAATAATAACGAAACTGGAATATTTAGGAATGTTGATTATTTGGATCATTTATTTCAGATTCCATTATCTGCACCACAAACAATTCCAGAATTATTTGAACAAGGTAATTATAAAATTATGCAATCACATTTTTTGTAAACTCATATTGTTGTTTGTAGCTGTAACCAAATTTCCAGATAACTATTATTTAGGAAGAAGACAGTTTAATTCAGCTACTAAATCCTATGGTCAATATGAATATTTAACGTATTCCCAAACACATCAGCGAGTATTAAAAGCTGCTTCAGGTCTCTACCACCTAGTTGAATCTGAAAATTTATTTAGAGAGGATTTTACCTCAATTTCTTTATTCTCAATCAACAGACCAGAATGGTGGATTGCCGATCTAGCTTCCAGCTACCACAGTTTTGTGACTGTCGGTTTATTTGATACTTTTGGGCCTGAACCCTGTGTGTACATTTTAAATCATACGAAATCACCTATTCTTGTGACTTCAAAAGACAAGATCCCTTTTATTTTATCTATAGCTGACAAGTTAAATCATCTCAAAATTATTGTTAGTATGGATTCTTTAAGCGATTCTAGTCAAATTGGTACTATTTCTTCAGTGATCGTAAACTGGAATAAATCAGTTGGAAAATTCAAGTTATTGGATTTTAATCAGCTCTTGGAACTGGGGATGTTACACAGCTATCCTCATCATTTACCCAAGATAGATGACTTACTTACCATTTGTTACACTTCTGGTACCACTGGGACTCCCAAGGGTGTAATGTTAACTCATAAAGGATATGTTATTGGTAACCCCATCTTATTAGAGTATATAAAACCATTAAAGATTCCTACCTATGATCACCTCTCTTACATGCCATTATCCCACTGTTATGAACGCTTACTCCAATACAGTATTTTAGCACTAGGTGGTCGCATTGGGTTTTACTGTGGAAATATTACCAAGATTCTAGATGATGCGAAAGCATTTAAACCCACTGTATTTTCATCAGTCCCCAGGTTATTAAACAAAATTCATGAGGGTATTTTAGCAAAAACAATCTATGAGAAAGGTCTCATTGGTACATTATTCAAAATGGGTTACAAAGCTAAACACGACCTTTATATTAAGACAGGAGCAAAATATCATCCTATATGGAATCCCCTCCTTTTCAATAAATTAAATAATATATTGGGAGGTAACATTCATTATATTTCTAGCGGAAGTGCTCCACTTTCTAAACATATTATAAAATTTTTGAGATTGGTTTTTTCAGTACCAGTTTGGGAAGGATATGGGTGTTCAGAAACATGTGGATTAGTGAGCTCTGGTCCAATTTTCGAAAACTCTTACGACAATGTTGGAGCGCCTTTGGGTCATAACGAAGTAAAACTGGTGAGCGTTCCTGAGATGAATTATTTGGTGACAGATAAGCCATATCCCAGAGGTGAACTTCTAATTCGTGGTGATAATATCTTCAAAGGATACTACAGAGATGATGAAAAAACTTCAGAAGCGATTGATCCTAACGGTTTCTTTAAATCTGGAGATATCTGTTGTATAAATGATCAAGGATTAATCTCCATTATTGATCGAAAATCTAGTTTCTTCAAACTTAGTCAAGGAGAGTTCATAACACCTGAACGGATTGAAAATCTTATGATAAATCATCCAGCTATCCAAATGGCTTGGTTAACTGGTATATCAACTGAGAGTTCGACAGTCAGTGTTGTTGTTCCAGATCCTACCATGTTTAAGCAATGGTATCAACAGAAATTCCCAGATTGTCAATTTAAGTGCATTAACTCTGCTTGTTCTGATGATTTGGTTAAAAAGGCACTGTTGGAAGATATTAGAAAAATATGCAATGAAGAAAATATTGCAAAGTAATTTAAATTTAATTCTTATAATATAATATTAATTATAATCTTTAGATTTGAAATTCCTACTAATTTATACTTAGAACCCGAACCTTTCTCGATTGAAAGAGGACTATTAACACCAACGTAATTAGTATTTAATTTTAGAATATTTAAATATTTAATATTAATTTTTTAGATCTAAAATTTGTCGTCCCAAAATGAAGGAATATTACAAGTCAATAGTTCAAACTCTGTATAATCCCTCTAATACTTGTAAAAATCTTTCAATGCTTTAACAGTATTATCAGGTTTTCTTTATATACAAAGCTATCAATCAAAAAACTAATAAATATCCATTGACAAACTTAAATTAGTAAATTAATCAAAGTGTCTTGTATATTACTTGAACAATTTATGAAATCAGTTTTAAGGTGTTGAATATAAGAAGTAAATTAGTGTTATTTTAAAAAATTAATATTATTTAAATCTGATTAACATATCAAATTATATCAATACCAACTTAAAATAATTTATTATTAATTATTATATTTTTTAATATAATTAATTATTGAAAAAAGAATAATATAATATATACTTATTATCAATCAATTAAAACTTTTTTAAGATTAAGGTATATATATATATATATATATATATATATATATATATATTATTAAATATCAATTCACTATAAAGATTAAAATATACTTAATAAACTTTATTACTATGGGCTTAAGTTTAAATCATTTACTGATCAATTTAATTAAATTATTTTGAATAATTAATCTATATCAACTAATCTTTTAATATTAGTTAAATAAAGGATTATATTTGATATAATAAAGAATATGAATACTAACTATTTCCTTCAAATGAAACTTTAATCTAAATTTTAATTTTGATATATGTAGAAAAATAAGCAATAAAATTATGATTCAATAAAATTTTTCATTTAGAAATGAATTAGTTTTGAATTTTGAAAACTAAATAATATAACAAATTAAATCTCATTTTATTTTTCAAATCGTATTCTATCTAATAATCAATGTTGTTTTTTAGAATTTTCAGAATGATATTAATTTATAAAAACATTAATATTCGGCTTTATTAATTTAATTCTATATATTATTTATCGATATTCATTATTTTTTTCAATGTTTGAAAATGATATTCTATTTATAATTTGACTACAAATTTAATGGGTTTAGTATTATTCAAATACTAACATAATGATGAAGTACCTGAATTATTCCAATTTGATATCATTTTACAGCAAACATTGAATCGGGTATATAAAACTTTTAATATTTTGCAATTCATGTATTTATTATACAATCTAGAGATTCTATTGATATTATACTTAATCATCAATTATCTATAACGAGATTTATGTTTATTTTATAAATTCATTCTATAATAATTTTATTTTTGAGATAAATATTTTTAGAATAATAAATATTATTTGTTAAGAATATTGATATATATATATATATATATGAAATTGAATTTTTATTTATGCATATATTATTATTTCCATTATATAAAATGAGGTATATTTTATTAATCTATTTTTGAATAATTTTTTATAAAAAATTTGAGTCTATTACTGTTTTTTTTGTATCAATAATGATATTGATTAAATTTGGTAATTTTCTCACCAAACATCTATTATCACTTGTATTAGCTATCGCTATTCCTACTATTTATGTAATCATCTTTTTAAATACAGTTGTAAAATCACAGGTTAATATTAACTCTTGAAATATAATTTCTCCTTGATAAATATATTTCATAAACTAGTATCTAAAGGCTTTTTTAATAAGAAAATGTGTAGTTTATATTAATGCAATTTTTTGCGATTAAATTATTTGTTCTGTTTTCTATATCAAAATGAAAATAACTGATTTATTTCTAAAATTTAAATTATTATTACCACAAAATTAGAGAAATGAAAGCTTTATTATTTATATAATAATATACAGAAAAAAATAAATAAATAATAGATAAGAGAGTAAAAAACTTTAAACTATATTTATATATTGTTTTTCGTATCAAATAATTTAGTTTTAAAAGTTAATTATTAAATTTAATCTTTTATAATTTAAACAATAATTATCATAAATGATTTATTTGAGTATTAGTAAGACTTAACAATAAAAGCAATATTATATATTAAATATTTTAAGTAACCTATAAAATTTTATATTTTTTGAATCAAATATTTATTTCTAAGTTAGATATTTTGAAGCTAAAAAAGATAATTTAACTTTTAATAAAATCTTAAAAATTAACTTTAATATTATTCTTTATATGTTATTAAAATTCAAAATATATTCAAAAATATTTGTTCATTTTAAATAAATAATTATCAAGGTATTCTAATATTAATTATAATCGTAAAATATTAATAAGGATATTCTAGTTTAGATTAATAAATATCAATACAAAATAAATAATTTATTATTTAATAAAAGTTATAAAGAAATAGAGTAATAAAAATATAATTTAATTTAATCAAATAACACCAAAAAGCAAGATTTTCACAATAAATTACTATATTGATGAATTTTTAATTATTTAATATTATATTTCCCTAAAGTAAAATCATTTGAAATAAATAAAATTAAGATAA
>JNEM01014718.1:0-10493 GCA_000697335.1 Conidiobolus incongruus B7586 | reverse complement strand
TTAATAATTAAATTAATATTATTACAAATTGAATATAACTTTATTAATCTATAGTTATACAATATTCTTTGTTCTCTTTATTAGATCCTATATAAACTAAATATTATGGAATGAATGAATTATTTAAGGTAAGCAATGATAGAAAAAGTCAAAATTTAATATTTTGATATAGTATCCCAAAAGTAAGTAAATTTTAAAATATATAGCTTAGAAATATTAATAATCAAAGGTAATAAATAAATCTATTATATTATACTATGTGTACTCTTCTAATAATAATTTTTATTTAAAAAATATATTACAAGAATATATGTAAACACTGAATATAAGTAAAATACATTAAAATGGATTTTTACCGTTCAAGTCAAAAAAAATATAAATCAATAATCAGGAATTTAGGAGTTATTTTATAATATTAATCTATTTATGATAATTTTTTATATTTTATTTAAATATAAATTAAAATTATATTGATTACTTTCATATTATAAATTTTATAAATTTACAATATAAACAAAAACAAGAATTACACTGTAAAGCCAAGATTTTATTTTTTTTTGTTGAGTAATTAGTCACCACTGTAGTTAATATCAATTTCTGCATGTACATTCAAGTTTTTATAT
Source organism: Conidiobolus incongruus B7586 (assembly GCA_000697335.1). NCBI lineage: Eukaryota > Fungi > Entomophthoromycota > Entomophthoromycetes > Entomophthorales > Conidiobolaceae > Conidiobolus > Conidiobolus incongruus. The sequence continues at coordinate 9,870 of JNEM01014718.1, read as the reverse complement.
GAAAATCTTGCTAATATCGGGTAGGTTTCAATCAGCGATTCTTTGACAGATTCATGAAATTGTACCAATAATATACTGTTGATAATGGGATTACCATTTAATAGACAATTGGAAATAAAATCTGCAACTGTAGATCGAGTGACTTTGGTTATAATTTCCAACGTAGTATTAATTGTCTCTAATAAATTTACTCCCAAATATATAACTAATAACAGTAAAACTTTAAAAATTGTTCGATTTGCTTGGTGCAAAGCTTGCTTTTTATCCATATTCAATTCACGAATATAGTTCCAAGCTCTTTTCCTCAGGATGATTGCTATACCAAGGTATGAATATATTGTCGCCAATATACTGAAACTCATCAAGACAAAGTATGAGTGTAGAATAACCATTCCTATAACAGTTTCGGGAGTTACCTGACAATATATTCCCAAGTTGACTAATTGAATCTCATCATAAATCACCGAAATGATATTAATAATTATAAAATAGATTAGTTCTAGACTCATAATCGCTATCCAAACTATACTCGATAGCGAAATTCCGTGAATGATTAATAGTCCTCTCTCTAAGCTCATTAATCCAACATACCAAATTGATAAATAGGTACTACCTACGTATATAAAATCTAACACATTGCAATACCATTGACGAGTTGGCAAATATTCCGAATTGATAAATGACGATAGCGCAATAAGGATAAAACTTAAAGAGTTAATAAAGTCAAATATTAAAATACCCAAACAAATTTTCAAATGGCCTTTGGTAGGTTTACGAAATAACTTTAAAGTTGAAATAAGTAGTAAACATGTAATTGGTGTGGCAATAACGCCAAAGATCATATATATAATCGCCATTGGCCCTGAAAGTGGTGATCTTCGCTCATATAATTCATAGTTGTCAGATGTCATTTTGACTAACGCTCGTTGTGTATTACCATTAGTGAGTACCCCTCAATTGCCACGACGTACCTTTTATATATCTAAAAAATCTATAAGCCGCCATAATTTCACATTATTTAAATAAATCTTTGCATTGAACTTTGATAAAGTTAAAATATAATTTGCATTTGAATGAAAATTTAATTCATTATTTACTAAAATAATATTCTTAATTTGGTAGTTAATTGGTTAAATGAGAAATTAATCAATTCAAAGTGGTTATAATGAGGTGAAATTAATAATATTAATTAGTTGTACACTAGTTGGAATCGGATATATGACCAATAATTAACTGTTCATTTAAAATTGATACAAAATATTTTATAATTTGGTCAATTATAAAATATTAAATTCATATATATATATATATATATATATATATATATATTATGAATAAATCGAACCTAAATTTTATTAAAAATATTGATAACAATTATTATCCAATTAATATATAATAATAAAAAATATTTTATTATTCATATAAATAAATTAATATAATTTTATATTTTATTAAAAATTTAAAAAAAAGAACGAATATTTTTGTTAGTTAATTAATATTTTAATTATGTTGAAAAAGGTAATATTAATATTATATTTAAAATATACTTTGAAGGAAATTATGAATATCTTTTAACTATTACTTAAAATCAAAATAAAAAACGCTGTATTAAACCAAGTACATAATTTATATTAAATGTAATTCATTTATTTTAATAAAAGGATATTTCAACAATTAATCAGATGAGCTATATCAAATATAAAATGAAATTATTCAAAATTATTTAATTAATTGATATTTAATTTTAATATGTAAAAAATTTATCAAATTTAACTTCATTTTGTATTATGATTTAACAAAATATATAAAATCTATATTTTTAATATTCTTTTCTCATTAATATTGAATATTAATTAATAAATTATAACAAATTTAATATAACAATATTATCATAATAAGAATAGATTCATTTTTTTTAAATTGTTTTATCATATATATACATTTATCTCAATCAATATGATTTCACATGATTTTAATACTATATTTTATAATATTACATAATTTCTATTGATACTTTAATATTCAATATAATTGGCAAAATTATTAAGTTGATTATATTATGAATAGACTATTAAGATTGAATATTATAAAATACAACTTTATTAGCGTATACGTATATAATGTTGATTTATATTGATAAACTTTCCTCCACATTGTTGGATTATTTAAACAAATACTATATTGTTTGAATTGATTTTATTAATAGCCTATATTGAATAAATACTAACAATTTATAATTCATCATCAAAGCTATTAAATACTATTATGCCCATAACAGAACATTAATATTGATTTTATTATTGGCGTTACTTATTATGAAATAAAATTATTTATTTCGTATATAGTTTAATTTTTTAAATAGTTTTAGTACAATTTTTATAAAGTTGTTATTGATTGCTATTTACTAAGTGTAATATTTTGAGTGTAAAAAATTATTATCATAAATCAAATATTATATTAAATATTATGATTATAAAATATAAAATTATTTATAAATAAATGATTTAAATATTTATAGATTATTCAAAAAAACTAAAAGTTCATCCAATTATTCCTTTCAGAATTAAATTCTTGAAACGAAGTCTCAATATTAATTGCGAATTAAAGAGGCGATTATATATATAGATAATTTATTAACTATAAATTAGTCCTTTCCTTTATACATTTTATGCTGGATTTATATTTAAATTAATTCAAAATAATAGAAAGATTCTACTTTTTCCTTATAATTATCATTTAATGCATGAAATTTTGTTATTTTTGATATGAAATTTAGAAATTTTTATAAGAATATATAGAAAATTATAATCAAATTGCTAATATTTTTTTCTATTATAAACCATTGAGCTCCATATGTTCATATATTATACAATAGTATAGTATATTTTTCAATTTTAATTACTGGGGTTGAAGATTATATATTTCAATAATTGTATAATATAAATATATTAGAATCATAAGATCTTAAATACTTTGGGTACCACAAATTATTTAAAGGTTACTCAATTATAGATTGAATTAATTTATATAAATGGCATTGATTATTATTTCAATATTATTTCAAAAAAATATCTCTGAACCACTTATATTTTGTAAGATTTAAATCAAATTAAAAATTAAGTAATTCTAAAAATTTAATTTTGAATTTCAATGAATTGTGAATAACATATGAAAAATAAATTATATTAAATTATTATTTATTTTTTATTAATTGACTAATTGTTAATTAATGTAATATGATTATCCAATTTAAGTTTCAGTATCTATTTTAAGTTCATAAATGAAAATTTGGCCCAAATTGAGTAAACTTCTATTAATGATACTATCATAGTTTCATTAAATTGAATTATAATATACCAATGGCAATAAGATTTGAATTCAATAAGACAGTTGAAATGAAATTTGTGACCGTGGCACCAGAAACTCCTGTAATGATTTTTATTGTTGTATTGACAGTTTCTAATCCATTTATCCCTGAGCAAACGTGAAAAGAAATATAACTTGATTATTTGGTTAGCTTGATGTAAAGACTGCTCTTTATCACAACTTAAATTATAAATATCATTCCAAACTCATTTCCTTTGGATGGCTGCTATCCTGATATAAGTATATATGGTGGTCAATATACTAACGCTCATTAAAATAAATTATGAATATCAGGCGACTATTCCAATCAAATTTTTAGGATTTAGCATGCAATATAATTTTACGTTAACAAATTGAATATTATCAACTACAATCGATAACAGGGTAATGATATAAAGATATAATATTTAGAAATCATTGTTGCTACTCAGATTTCACTAGACAGCAATATTCCATGAATAATAAATAATCCCCTCCTTAAGCTCATTAATCCAATGTATACAATAGAAAAGAATGTACTGTAAGAATAGAGTAAATTGGTTAAATTACACAACTATTTATGAGTAACTGAATATTCCAAATTGACAAATAAGGATAACATAATAACTATAACGCTTAAAGAGTTTATAGTATTGAAAATTAAGGTACCAAATGAGGTTTCTGATTGAGGTTCAGTAGGTTTACGAAATAAAACCAGAGTTGATATAATCATCAATAAAGTCATTGGATAAGATAACCATAGATGAAATATAAAATTACCATCAGTCTCGATAGCTTTTACTTTTTTAATACATAATATCAAAATCAGATGTCGTTTTGAAGGAATCTCACCCACTGTTATTACTATTAAGATAGGTATAAATTCACATAAAATTTCTTTTAATAGATTTTTTCAACTTATTGAATTATTTAAATAGAAAAAAATTATTAATCTAATAACTATCAAACTAAGTTTAAAATATTTTAGTGAATATATTAATAAAGTTTTGTCATTTTATAAATTAATAAATCAAATTCATTTTATCAGTATAAAAATTAACCAATAGCAAATATTTAAAATCAAAATTTATGGTAATTTTTAGTATATATAAATAAATAATATAAAATTAATACTTTTTTTATTATTATTAACTTTTTACCATATTTTTATTAAGTTTCTAATATTTAAAATAAAATTCCTTATATTAAAGTTAAAATACTTTATTAACTAATTAGTTTAATCTATAAGAATTTTATTTCCAACAATTAAATTTTTAATTTTAAAATAAAATTATCAAATCATAAGTGTTATGGATTAGATTACTTTGTTATCATAGTAACATATTAATTATATCTGTTTATTTTATCTTATCTTTTTACCTACTTGATCTTATCTTGTCTTATTTTATCTTTAAACCCTTACCAACTTTTACACATAAAAAAAGGAACCATTATCAAATAAACAAGGATATTTTCCATATTATTTATATTGAAACAATTTGTATATATTAACCCTATTATATAATAACAACAAATACTTAATCTTTATACTAACACTAAAAAAACTAAAAACTTAAATCACCTTGAATTAAATTACTTGTTAATAGTTTAACTAACCAAAATCAATTTCCTTAATTTGATACCTATATATATGCATAATATATTAGCTATAGACATTAATAATAACAATGTTGTTTAATCAACTATTAGTTAACATGAAACCCTAATACAGAAACTATTTCACAAAAAACTTTATAATTATAATAAACAACAATCTACTAATACTCTTCAAAATTATAAAAATATATTAAATAATTATTTTAATATAACTAGCTATAATATAAAAGACAAATTATTAATAACATATTAGTTTTTTATTAGAAACACATAAAATAAATTTAAACATCATTAATAAATCTACACCCAAGTATCTTTAGGTGAATACCCTAATAAAAATATTTAAACTTTTAAAGATCTTATTAAAAAATTATACCAAGAATATTACTTTGCTAACAATGTTATGTTTTTGTATAACAAATTAAAAAGTTTAGTTTAGAAACAATCTATTCAAGAATTTATTGAATAAATTTATTATTATAAGAATCAATTATTTTTAAAACAAGAATTTAACTATAATATATATTTTTTAAATAAATTAAAGTCTTACCTTTGTTATAATATACTCTAACAAATAAATCTATAGAAAGACTTATTTTAAAAAATTACTAATTTAACTATCTATCTTAATAAATATAATCACTATTATTAATATCTTAACTATCATAAATATTATCTTATTAATATTTACTATTATTATACTAATCAAACACTTACTAATTATAGCTTAAATAATATAGTTATTAATAACACCTATTTATATACTATATTTAATAATCAACTATTAAAACCTTTAACATAACAAGAATATAAATATCTTTGTAAAAATAATAGTTATTTTTATTGCTAAAAAATCAACAATGGTTATTATTTAAAAAATTACCCCAATAATAATTAGCTTAACATTTGAATAATCTTTAACTTATCTTTAAAAAAAACAAAACCAATAATAAAAACTAATGAGTTAATTACTTCTGTTGGTTTTATATCTTTTATTAATTAACAAACTAAAATTATCAGTAATATTATATCTCTCTTAATTATTAAACATTTAAACTTTAAATCTATCACTATATTTATTAATATTAAAACTAATAACTATATAATTAATAAAGATCTAGTTTCTCTATTAAATCTTAAAATAACTCTAAAACCTATTAATATCATTTTAAAAGATAAAACAACTTTATAGTCTTTTAAGTATATTACTATTATTTTATCACTAACACTTAATTACTATAAAACTTTTTAATTTATAATTATATCCTTATAATATAATCTAATTTTTAATACTTTATAGATTTACAAATATTTATCATTTTACATTATAACTAAAGAAATCTTAACATTCTTACACTATTTGCAGCTTATTCTAATTAAAACAAAATTATTTTAATTTATATATAAAGATAATTAACACTAAACTCAATATAAATTAATTATTGAGTTAGGTAATCTTATACTTTTTAAATTTATCTTTAGTAATATTATTAATAAAAAATAATATAAATCTAGAGGTTTAATCTTTTTAAACCTTAATTCCTTTAATAACTTTAAACTTAGCTTAAATAATATCAAAATTAATAATATAAATTTAAATCTTAACCATTTATTATATATATTAATTAAAGAATACATAAATCTATTCTAATCTCAAACCTTACTATTACCTAAATATAACATAAAACATAAAATAAAACTTGAACTTAAATCCCAACTAATATATTATTTTATTTATTATATTACTTTTAAAAAAAATAATGTTCTTAAAGAAATATTGTCTAAATTATTCAGTAAAAGTTTTATCAAACTATCTATATCTCTTTAAAAATTACCTATTCTCTTTATAAAGAAAAAAATACAAGTTTACATTTTTGTATTAATTACTAAGCTTTTAACAAAAAAACCATTAAGGATAAAACTCTATTATCAAACTTAACTTTAAAATTATATTATAAATTATAATATTTTTAGTAAACTTAATATAAAAAATAAATACTATTATATTATTATAAACCTAAATTCTATTTTATTAACTATGTTTAATATTTGTTATAAATATTTTAAATTCACAATTTTTTTTAATCTTTGTAATATTCTTGTTATATTCTTATTACTCATTAATAACTTATTCTTTGAAATCTAAGATTTTTTTATAATCACCTACCTTGATAATATTCTAATCTATTCTAAAACTATAAAAGATTATATTGTATATTATTATTATATATTTAAGATCTTTAAAAAATATAAACTTCTTATTAAATTATCTGAATACTTCTTTACATAACCTAAAATCCCCTTTTGTAGTTATCTTTTATTAGCTAATAATGTGTGTATTAATCTTAACAAAATTTGAAATATTTATAAGTATCTTTACCTTATATATATATCATCACTTCAATTATTTCTTGGTATAACCAATTATTTCTGTGATTTTATTCAATTATTTATTGAAATTAGTATACCTTTAACTAATCAATTTAAAAAAAACTCTTGGTTTTAATTATATAATAAATACTTTATTTTTATTATTTTAATCTATATTATCACTAACACCCTTTATCTTATTTCATTTAATTATAATCTCCTAATTATAATGATAATAAATGCTACTTGCTTTATAATTAGTAATTGGCTTAAACAACCCACAAATATCAACTTTAATATTAATACTTTAGATAGTATTAAGAGGGGAGTGAATATTATTAAATTTTGACTTAATACTATTAAACTTCACCTATTGTTTTTGTATTCATATAAAATATTACCTATAGAACATAATTACCTAGTATATAAACAAGAGCTATTTATATTAATTAAATACTTAAAGTATTTTTATCTATACTTGTTTTCTAACTTTATCTATATTTTAACTAATTATTAATCTTTTATTTATATCAATAATAAAAAAATCTAAATAAACAATAAATTAACTAAATTAACTATATTTAAGAATTTAATCTTAAGATAGAATATATTAAAAAAGTTTATAATAATGTTGTTAACTTATTATCTAGAAAAATTAATTATATACCTTTGTCCTTAAAATATAAAAATCCCACTACCTAGTTAAATACTATCACTATCAATTATAAATTTAACCTACTCTAAGATAAAAAGTTTGTTCTGAATTGTGATAATTAGTTTAATATTATTAAATCTTTACTTAATAAAATAAATACAGCTAAAGTTCTATAATTTGTGAAATGCTATAAGTTCTTCAATAATCTCTTTTACTATCAATTTTATATTTATATCCTTAATATCCTTAATATCCTAAATATTAAAATTAAAATCCTTCCTATATATTATGATAATATAATTAGTGGTTATTAAAATTAGTTAAAAACCTATAAAAAAATAACATGAAATAATTACTAGCTATATATTAAAGCTAAAGTTAAGAAATATATGCTCTCTTATAATAAATATTAATATAACAAAACCAACAACCAATTATCTTTTGGAACTTTAAACTTTTTATCTATCCCTAAACAATATTAAAAAAATATCACCATTGATTTTACTAATGTATTAAAGTCTAATATAGATTATAATAGTATTATATTTATTATTAACTTATAAAAATACTATATCTAATCCTAATAAAATATAAAATAAATGTTAAAAAAGTTGCTAAACTATTTATCTAGTATATATTTCAATATTATAAACTTCCTCACATTATTATCATAGACTATAATACTTGCTTTACTTTTAAATTTTGGGTTACTTTTATAAAACTATTTAATTACTAAAATAATCCTAGTTCTTCTTAATATCAACAAATTAATAAATAGTTAGAAAAATATATTTATATAGTTAAAAAGTTTTAAAGTTATATCTTAAATACAACATAGTTAATTAAAAACAAATACTACCCTTTTTAGAATTTATCCTTAATGATTTTATTAACTTATTTACTTAGATAACTTTATCTTACTTAACTTATAGTTATCACCCTAAAGTTTTAATAATTATAAAATCTAATAACTTAATTACTTAAGACTTAATTAACTTTCTTAAATATTATAATATATTACTAATATTTACACAAGAAAGAATCACCCACATATAAAACAAATAAGCTAAGTATTATAACAAACAAGACTATTATATTAAAAATTATTCACCTAGAACACTAGTAATGGTTAAAGCAGATGGAATTAAATCTCCTTATAATAAGAAACAACCTAATCCTAAATTAAAACCAAACTAGCTTAGACTTTATTTTATTATAAATAAAAAAAATTACCCCAACATTTATATTTTAAATTTATTTTAAGAAATGAAAATTCATCTTATGTTTTATGTTAGTATATTAAAACTATATCATAACCCATTATTATACCTTGATAACTAAAGATATAAATATTATAAACCATCTTTTTAAAATAACCAACATAATTATACTTTTATTATTGATAAAATCTTCAGCTATAAACACTATTATAACCAAAATCTATATCTTATCTAATGAAAAAAATACCCTAAAAATAAAGCTACTTGGGAATATTATAATAATGTTAAAAAAACCAATGCTTATTATATTTATATTAAGAAACATATAAAGATTAAAGCATCTCTTAATAAAAACACCTTAATCTAAAGGGAGTATTATAAATCAAATTATTTTATCATTATAGTGATATATTAATCATATCTATTTATTTTATCTTATTTTTTTACTTGCTTGATCTTATCTTGTTTTATTTTATCTTTGAACCTTTACCAACTTTTACATATAAAAAAAGGAATTATTATCAAATAAATAAGGACATTTTTCACACTGTTCATATTGAAATAACTTGTATATATTAACCTTGTTATAATAAGTTATAATCTAGTAAATATTAAATATAATAATATATTTTAATTTTATACTTAAATAAAATTTTTAGAGTT
>JNEM01014716.1:0-28347 GCA_000697335.1 Conidiobolus incongruus B7586 | reverse complement strand
TTAATAAAATTATTTTTTAAAGTTTAAAATTTGTTAAAAATAATATAAAAAGTTATTAATAATAAAGGAGACTATTAACATTATAAAATATTTTCATTTTTATATATTATATATTATAATATTTATTTTTTTCAAAGACAAAAAATTCCTATTATTTAAAATATAAAGTAATAATTTTATTGAGATAAATATATATTATTTATAATATACATATATCTTGTATTTCATTTTTAATTTGCTATTAATTTAATATAATAAATTAAATTTATATATATATATATATGATAATAGGTTCTTTGGTAAGAATTATTTAAATAATTTTTAAATTTATATTCTAGGATCCCTTTATAATCAGATATTACCTATTAATTTTTATGAAAAATTAATATTAGATCTCTTGCAAGATATAGTATTATGATAAATTCTTTTTATTTTTTTTAAAAAAATTATAGTTTATGTATTTATAGGTATTAGTTTAGTAAAAATATTCTAAGAAGTTCAAGTATATATAATATAATTGGTTATCAAATCATTTATTATCATTTCATATAAAATAGAAATTATGTTGAAATAATTATGATATATAAAATAGTGTTTGATTATATAAAAGGATTTTTTAAATCATTCAGTAGTAAAATTTGGGAATTCTATTAATAAAAACGGCATAATATATTATATTATAATTAAATTTAATTGATATTATATTTATTTATCAATATATTATATTTGATATTGTATTCTAAATATCGATTGATAATTATTGAGGAATCTATTTTGAAGATTATATATATATTAAATATTGGCAAAATAGTTTTAAATCGAAACAAGGAAACAAAGTTATTAAATACAACGTTATTAATCCTAAAATTTAACCGAAAAATGTAATAATTTGACCTAAATAATTTATTAATAAAAATTAAATCATTCTAAACTTTTTTACACAAATTATATGCAAAAAATAATGATTGAAATAGGTTTCTGTTTTTTAAAAAAAATTTTAGTAGTTGAATTTTGATAATCTTAAAATATTTCCTGATTGAAAGTGAGTTAATATTGTAATTAAACATTAATTTAACGATATTAAAGTGTGAATATTAGTTGGATCTAGGAAATTCTCCTACTAGTACAAGCTTATGCTTGTAAAAGGATCAGAATGAGAGTTGGGAATAATATAGTGATAACGCACACCGTTAACAACTTTCGCTTGAAGATCCATGCCCATGATTTCAGTGGTATTGTGGAAAAGTTCAATATTGATACCATCGGCATATAGCTAAGTGGTTAGATTTGATTGATATTATAACCGAGTATGTTCAAAAATGGAATATCTTCCTCTTGAAATAAATATTCCCATTTGCTAATGCATACTCCTTTGTTAGTAGCAACGCACACTGAATTCACAATAATATTTGCTTGGAGTTTTGTATTTCTCTGTCTAAGTCTGTAGGCAATGCTCCTCTCTACTTTCTCAACGGTTTTTCGGGTTCCAGGATCTAATTCATAAGTAACGGCAATGAATTCGGAATATCTCATACATTTGGTATCGCGGACATTCACACCGTACATTTCCTTGAAGCGAGCTTTACTTGACAAAAATAGTCTTTGAAGGTACTGCTCTTTGTAAATTTGATACGTGGCATTACCGAGTAAGAGTTCAGCCTCTGTTATTATACAGTAAGTTCCGGCACCAGTCCAATACAAATGTGGAATATAACCACACATTGGGATCGTATTACAGGAGAGGATTAATTTTCTCCCACTAACTTCGTACTTTCCATTGCAATTCTGAATACTTGGGATACCAATGAGTGAGCTATGTAGACTCATCAATGTGGTATCAGCCACAATACATGAATTCCTGTCAGCTCCCCAGTGCTCACTATTAGCATATTTGTAAATATCTTGCGGAATTGGTCCTATCCAATTGAAAGCATTTATTCTTCTCGCAGAGAACAGAAAATATAATACCAGTTAAATCGATAATCATCTCCTTAATGTTTTTAAATTATCCTACAGTAATTATTATTAAGAGTGCAATTTTTTATATTAGTCTGATGATTCACATTTGGTATTTATATAACAAATCAGTGATCACATATTTAATATAAATCATCTTTTTAATATTATATCAAGCATATTAGGTGATAAAATTAAAAATAAACTGTATATAAGCCATAACCCTCACCAAACATTGCCACAAAAAAATCATTTGCCAATTAAGTTGTAGCATCTCTTTGACAAAACCATATTTTATACCAATTCCACGTAATATGAAAGTTATTAATTTTACGAATTAACAATTCTATTAAATGATTGGCACTTTTCATAAGACGACAGTATTGCCAATTCATTAACATAGGGATTTTCATCAACTCAGATTATCGTTATTTGAAACCCAAAATTCACAAATTTATTGTACACAGTAATGTTATAGATGATCAGCGAATTTCAAGTATTTTATAATTGGTATAATTTATATTAGATATCTTTTTAAGAAATTGACAAAAACTGTGATTATTCAGCTAATAAATCCAAATCTAAATCCAAAAACATCACTGATTTTAAATTTATAAGATAGTAATATAGAAAAAAACGTGATTTTAAAAAAGTAAAAATATATTATGATATCCAAAATATCAATTATGAAACTGGAAATTAATCAAAATCAATTTATAAGATTTGATAATATAATATATTAACAATTCGCTCTCTTGGAATTAATCAAGAATAATATTAATTCAATTACTATAGTTGGATATCTAAATTGTTTGTCTTACTGATATAGAGTGTAATTTGGTTATCACAAATTTGAATGTTATTAGGCAAATAGTATAGTTAAAGACCGAAGATAAATTCAAATGAAATAGCATTTGAGTATATTATGTTTATACTGACTGAATCTACAATTGATATTATAAATTTGATTATTTATAGTGCAGAATATCTTATACATACACTTGAAGTTGATTTACAAAATTTTTAAAAATTGTGAGGTTTAATTTGAATATCAATATTTTCAATAGTGAACTAGTATTTCTTATATGATTAAACATGAAATATTTGAAATTATTAATATAAATCATTCTAAAATTTTTATTTAGTTATAAAATATTTTGCAAGTATTCAAATAATTTGATACTCAAAAATAATTTTTGCTTCAAATTTTAACATCCTATTTTTATCACTAGATACTCAAAAGTTAAATAAACTATTATTAAATTCAGATATATTATTAAGATAAACATATATATGAAATATATCTTATGAATCAATATATATAAACATTGAATATTTTTTTTCAAAAAAAAATATACAAACTCCTTACTTTATTCAGAGCTAATAGAATAAACTATATTAAATAACCTTAGATTTCAATTGGAAATAATTTCATGCTAAGCTGCTCACTAGTCTAGTAATTTAAGTATATTATTTAAATGCATATTTTCTCTAATAAATATTATTTTTAATTATCCAAATCAGAATATTTGAATTTGGTTTAAGAAATTTTATTAATTATGTAATAAAAAGATAATTCAATATATATTTTTTGATATCTCGAGTGAATTTTATATAAATTATCTATATAATTAAAAAATCGAACTAAACTAATTTTTGAGTGACATAAAATTTTAATATTGTATTGATTGGTTATTCCTCAAATTTAGGGAAGCCTCCAACTAAACCTGGTTTATATTTGACAAAAGGATTAGAGGGCGCATTAGGTGAAATATGATAATAGTAAATATTATCGACAACTTTAGTTTGAAGATCCATTCCCATGATTTCGATAGCATTATGTAAAAGTTCAATATCGATACCATCAGCATATAACCAAGTGGTTGGTGTTTGATTAATATTATAACCAAGTATGTTCAAATATGAGTTATCTTTCTCTTGGAATAAATGTTCCCACATGCTAATACATCCTCTTTTGTTAACAGCAACACAAACTGTACTTACAATGATATTGGCTTGAATTTTCGTATTTCTCCATCTAAGTCTGTCGGCAATGCTCCTCTCTACTTTCTCAACGATTTTTCGGATTCCAGGATCTAAGCCATAAGTCACAGCAAGAAATTCAGCATATCTCATGCATGCGGTATCGTGAACATTTACTCCATACATTTGATTGAGATGAGCTTTACTTGATACAGATAGTTCGTCAAGACACTGCTTTTTATATTCTTCATAGGTAGTATTACCCAATTTGAATCCATTCTCAACGATATAGCGATATTGAAACAAAGTAGTATTAAACCAACTTGGAGTATAGCTACACATAGGAATGGTATTATGAGGAAGAATTAATTCTGCGCTATTGGCTTTATATTTTCCATCGCAGTCCTGAACACGAGGAATGGGATTTGGGAAACTTCCAGAACTCATATAGGATGTATCGGCAACAATACACGAACTGGTATCGGTGCCCCAATAATCATTATAAATGTAATTGTAAAGATCTTGAGGAATAGGACCAATCCAATTTGCACCAAATATACTGTCAACAATGAATCCCAATATGAAAATATTATATAAAAGCATCATTTTTATTAATATTGAATCTTTTTAGATATTTAAGTGTACAATTTAACAGATTTAGTTATATATATATACGATTTTTGACAACGTTTTTATTTTATGACTAATATTGGATATCTTATGTGAGAGCTGTAATCCAGTAACTGTTCGGGCCGTCATATAAACTGTTATTGCAAAAAATAATTTGATACATTTTTATAATTAGTTAAAATAATTTTAATTAATATTTTTAAGCCAATAAATTAAAATTAATTCCATTTTAAGCTAATTCGAAATTAAAACACCAATCAACTCCAGTAATCAATGTGAATATTATAATCAGATTATTTTCTTATTAGGAGTGAAAATTTGTTGTCAATACCTCAGATTTTTAAAAAATATTTAATTTGATATTTGCCAAAAGGATTATCAATTATAAAATTAAACATATTAATAACTTATCAACCAAAATATATCAAATTTTTAAAAACAATTTCGTCATTGGTAATTCCTTTTATGTAAAGTTTTTAGTATGAAACACTATCTAATATATTAAATGTGCGTAAATTTTAAGGTATATTTTGGGCATGTAACACTGAAGTTGAGTTGATCAAGTTTTCATGAAAGTATACCCATTACTTGTATATAAGTTATAAAGAATTGAATAATGTTAAATATATTAGATACTAGGAGATTGGCACTGACTCCGCGTTAAAAAATTAGGGATAAAACGAATTATGCTTTTCCTAAGCCAATTGTTGACTTATTGTTACATTTATTAATAATTTAATATTCATTGCTTTTACTTTGAATAGAGTCACATTTTGATGCCTTTTTGATTTAGATCCAACTTGTTTTAAGCCCGATAATATATCAGCTCATTTTATCATTTTTGTATAAATGAGTATAGTAATAGGACCGAGTTATTATGATAATTGATCTCACATTCTCAATTTTGAAATTTTATATTTCTTATTCGGAAAATTCAAATTAATATTCAATGCCTTTATGATATTTATAGGATTATTTAAATATAAAGCTAAATTTAAAAATAATCTCATTTTGGTTTTGACAAAATACATACACATTAAACAAGTTTCAGTTCATTGATTCAATATTTCCGAATTATGATCTCAAATATCATCTTTATTTTTAATATGTAATAAATTTATATAATCATCTTATATAAGGATAAATTATGATTTGAATAATAATACGAAACCGTTTAACTTCTATTACGGTATTAATTATACATAGAATATCCAATTAATTATAAAATTTATTATTGAGGAATTCCATATAAAAGTACTCAATAAGGATTTATATAATTATCATAGTGGATGCATTTTTCACCGATTTGAACTTTAGAACGTAATAATAATTTTTGTTTTAATTATTCACGCAATCATTCTACTGGGAAAACATTATAATATTTATTAGTTATATTAAGATATATTTTAAAACTCATTCAATTTGATTCATGCTTGATATTTGATTTATCTAATGGCTTTGAGTCATTTATTAATGAATCATGATACATTTTGAGAATTGAATCATTTTCATTTGACTCAAACTTTAAATTGTCTAAATTATTATATTTGATATTATAATTTATATTATGACAGAGAAATATTAATATTTAATGAGCTTTTTACTTAAAGTCAAATATATCTGAGTGATATCAAATAAGCTTATATAAATTGAAATTTTTTCAATTCAGTTATTCTAATGAATTTTATTTTATTTGAAGTAAACTCTAATATATTAAGAGTTTATTTTTGTGAATTATTTCAATCTAATAAAGTTATATAAAGTATTTTTGAAATTTATTATATATTTAATTAAAATAATATTTATATAAATAAATTCTGCATTTTAATTATTTTAATAATTTAAACCAATATTAAATTTAATGATATACAAGTATATCAATATAAATTATCTGGATGTTTTGATACAAATTTCGCATGGAATTTTTATATTTCCACAATAAGGACGAGAAAGAAAATTAATTTGTAAAATATGAATTTTATTTATTGAATAAATATATGAAAACAAATAAATATAACCTTTTACTTTCAATTAATTACATTTCCTACTTTAATAATTTTCACAATGTGTTTCTTATGAAAATTCCCATATTTTAGTATTTTTATTAGATTATTCGACTTGACTGGACAACTTAAATTCGTTTTAAACCAAATACCATTCTTATTAATATCGATTAACTGGAGGTATATAAAATGCAGTCAAAATCCAAAAACATTTATCTTTAAACTAGTGCTAGGAATAGGTGTATATTTTAATAAAATTGAAAATGATAATATAAAATATAATGAGATTGTTAAAAAGTAATACGGTCTAATTAAAAATTTGGTTGATTTCTCAATTCAATTAACATATTAATGAAACATGAATATTTTTCTTAATTAATAATTTTCAATTAATCATTGTAAATATTAATATTTATATATTATACCATTGATATTATTTGATACTATCTAATTTGTATGTATAAAAAATAAATTTAATGAATTTCTTGATAATTAATATACTCTATAAATACAAGTTTTAAGTATGAAATGATAATCATTTATTAAGCATTTAAAAAAATTGTCAATATTAAGTAATCAATAGTTGGACCAGGAATCAACCTATCAATCAGATGTGGTTAATATTCAGATTTATGAAACCCTCCAACTAAACCTGGTTTATATTTGACAAAAGGATTAGAGGGCGCATTAGGTGAAATATGATAATAGTAAATATTATCGACAACTTTAGTTTGAAGATCCATTCCCATGATTTCGATAGCATTATGTAAAAGTTCAATATCGACACCATCAGCATATAACCAAGTAGTTGGAGTTTGACTGATGTTAAATCCAAGTACATTCAAATATGAATTATCCTTCTCTTGAAATAAATGTTCCCACATGCTAATACATCCTCCTTTGTTAACACCAATACAAACTGTACTTAGAATAATATTAGCTTGGATTCTACTATCTCGCCATTTAAGATTCTCAGAGATACTCTTTTCGACTTCATCAGCAATTGATTTAATTTCTGGATCTAACCCATAGGTCACAGTGAGGAATTCGGCATATCTCATACATGCAGTGTCGTGGACATTCACACCGTACATTTCCTTGAAGCGAGCTTTACTAGATACCGACAATTCTTGTAAGCATTGCTTTTTATATTCTTCATAAGCATCAATACCTAAGATAAGGCCTACTTTTGTAACCCATCGATACATTCTGGCAGTAAAATGATACAAAATAGGAGTGTAAGTGCAAATAGGGATTGTATTCCGGGGAAGGACCAGTTTTTTACCGTTGATTTGGTATTTTCCATTGCAGTTCTGGATACTTGGAATTCCAGTAAAAGAGCTTTGTACACTAAAAATTGAAGTATCAGCTACAATACATGAATTTTCATTCCTTCCCCAGTATCCACCATAATCATAATTGTAAATATTTTGGGGAATTGGTCCAATCCAACCATTGGAGTTGATAATTAATATTGCTAGGGCACAAAAAAATAAAGCAAGTATATTGAATGCAACAAATTTAATCATAATAAATGATATAATATGTTAAAGAATTCGAATTATTATTCAATTAAAATCTCTTATGATTCAACTAGATTATTTATATACAGTCAATTTATTATCATTTTATTCGAAATATAAAGTGGTTACCATTTGCCGAATTGTAAATATCAAATAATAACTCACAGTTTGAGATACAATTAAAAAACAAATAATCCAATTGTTTTTGAATAATTGAAAATAATAATATTTCAGTGATATAAAATATAGTAAAATATTCAGTGCATATTGATAATATTGAAATATACACTGTTTAACGGTAATAAGTTCACAGTATATAAGGGAAATTTTCATATCAAAGCAAATAATAGGGCCGTTGACAAGATATGCTCACCATACAGGTCTCATTAACTTTGCTTTTAGTTCCGATTTGTACATTTTCCGTTTTACCAAAATAAAAGGGGCGAGATTTTGTGACAATTGGACTGAAAACATCCAAATATTTTTATTGGTGATAGTGGAAAATAAAATTTCTTTAATAGTGAGCTTGACAGGTTGTTGAAGGATATGACAATTCATTTTAAAAATATCTTAATACGCAAAACATAGCAACAATAGATTATATATGAATTATTGATACACATCGATAAACACATTAATAAGAATCTTTATATTTATAATTGAAATTTATCAAATTTGAAAAAAATTCAAGTTACTTAATAAAATAATTTTAAGAAAAGACACAAGTTATTTGGTACTTGTTAATACTTCGCTCCAAAACTATCTCAGAAACCTAATTACAAGGTATTCTAGTCTTTGAACAGATTCTATCCTTGTCATAATTTCCTTATTTAATAAAGTAATCAATATTATATTCAAGAGGATTGTTTACAGACAATTTAGATATAGAATATATCAACATATCATTTCGATGACTATTTAATAATCAAACTATTATTTTAGATATAAAAAAATTAAAAATATAATAGAAATATTTAATGTTTAACAAATTATTATTAACCTACAAGATCTATCCTCCTTTTCTCAACTAAATTCCTAAATGTTCCTCAAATTCACATTTTTACTAAGTCCCAAACCTCTCCAATTCTTATTATATTATAATTATCAAAACCTATCGGAAATTAAACCAAAATTTCTCAAAGTATTATAAATAATTTTATAGAAAGTTTCTAGAAAGTTGTATCATACAATTAACATATGGAAAAATTTAAATTGATAATAATTTAGTTAATTCTGCATATATTTAAATATTATTCAATTGATATTTCTATTAAATATTTGTTAAATAGCATTAAATATTTTAAAAATTTAAAATTATATTGTTTATTTAATTACTAAATTTAATAATTGGAAGTAAATATAATGGATTTACATTAATAGGTGTATAGTTTAATATTTCATTGATATTTTACTTATATAAACAGAATAAATCTATCTATTATTCTCAAGTTCAATTTATTCATAATAAGTGATTAATATTAGGAAATTTTCAACAATATATGACAAATTATCCATAATTGGAATCGCTTTTGATTAATTTACTAATTTGACCAAAACTATTTATATCTTCCAGATTGTAATTCTTACTGAGATTTAGGAAAACCTCCAAGTAATCCTGGTTTATGCTTGACAAAGGGACCAGAAAGTGCTTCAGGAGAAATATGGTGATAATGAACGTCATCAATAACCCTTGCTTGAAGCTCCATTTCCTTGATTTCTATCACGTTGTGTAAAAGCTCAATATCAATTCCTTAAGCATATAACCAGGTAGTTGAATTGTAATTTTTAATAGACATAAGAATGTTCAAAAATGTGCTATCCTTCTCTTGAAATAGATTTTCCCACATGCTAATACATCCTCCTTTGTTAACAGCATCACAAACTGCACTCACAGTAATATTTTCTTGGATTTTGGTATTTCTCCAAAAAACCTATCAGCGATGTTCCTCTCTGCTTTCTCAACGATTTTTCAGATTTCAGGATCTAAACCATAAGTAAAGGCATGGAATTCGGCATATCCCATGCATGCAATATCGTGGATATTCACACCCTACGTTTCCTGGAACCAAGCTTTACTTGACGCAGATAATATATAAAGACATTCTTTTTTATATTCTTCATATCTATCATTTCTCAGTTTGAAATCTTTCTCTACGTGGGAGCGAAATTGGACGACATTAGAATTGAATCAGTGAGGAATGTACCCATATGTTGGAAAAGTATTGTCGCGGACCGGGAGATCTGCTCGCCTTTCAAATATAACCGTCCGTCAAGGTTCCGGATTTAACCCACTTACAAATATTAGGAACAATCCTTGTACAATAGAAAATTCAAGACTATAACAGAAGTTAGAGTTTCAACACACTGGCAAAGGATCAACCACGCTATAAAATAGTTACTGGACAGGCATTTGTTGGACGATCACTTCGATCAGGGTCAAGCCCTACATCTTGATATTTTAATATAACTCCTCTAAAGTATCTCGTTAGTCGTCTTTGGCCAGTTTATCTAATTCACGTGATCCTTATCGCAAGACTACTTTCCAGAAGCCTTGCAGTATTATGAGTAAGAATCAATTTCTCTTATTTCATATTTTTCATCACAATCTTCAATACTAAGGATTCCCAGTAGTCCGTTTTGGGTAGTTATATTGGATGAATAAGCTATAATGCAGGAATTGGTATCAGTACCACAATACGTACTATCAGTGTATTTACAAATATCTTGATAAATTATTCCAATCCTATTAGACAATGATACTACCAATTGTTGCGACAAATAAGAAAATATTACTTATAAAGTTATTCATCTGTTTAAAAATTGTGAATTATGATCAGTTTTGATAATAAATATCTGTTACTAACTTTTTTTCTAACAAGATTTTCGCAATCTATTTATATAGGAAAGACAATTATATAATACCATAAAATTAATTTTGTATTTTTAATTTTTATTCAAGAACTAATTTTAAAATATATTATTTTATTCTATTTAATTAACTTTTAATAAAATTTTCAATGTTGAATCAGTTCTATTTTATTAAATAAAATTAGTGACTAATATTACAGCTATTTTGCAGTTTTTTTATCTTCTAGTTTTGAAATACAAATAATTAGTTTAATTGGAATGATCATACTTCGTATTTTAATTGGATTACATAAAATTAGTTTAATATTTCACATCAATTTGTTCTCTTTCATCAATAGTATCAAATTTCATATTTACTTGTTACAATGTACATAATTCTTAACAATATTTTCTAATTCGAAAATTATTACTCCTATAACTCTTCTCTAGTGTTGCACATTAAAGTTCTTAAAATATTCTTCAATTGAGTGAATACATTTTCAATAACATTTAATAAAAAGTGAATAACTTGGGATAAAATCTAAAATATAATTATAACCCTCAATTAAATGTTTAGTGTCTTCATATTTACAAAAACCTACATTATTCATTATTATAATTTCATTAACAATATTTTGGCTTTTGAGATATTCACCAAGGTCATAAATAAATTAAAAATGATGCTTTTTCCTATGAAAAGTATTGATACTTAAATAATATTGGTTCTGACCTACTAATAGCTGCTGCTAAAGAGATATTTTTAAGCTTAATTCGATCTACAATATCAATAGTCTTTGGTCCTTTATATGCTCTTCATGTTTTAGCTCGCATACTAACTTGTAATCCAGCTTCATCAACAAAAAGTATATTTTCTGGGTTTGGTTCAGTGATACATTTAAGTAAACGGTGGGCATAGTCAATTGGTCATTGGATTACCTCAGGTGAGTTCTTCTTTATTCGTTCACAAGTAAGCCTTTTGATTGAGTAATTTAATTCACCTATTGCAATATTAATAGTACTATTTGCAGATGATATCCCATATTCCACTTCTAACTTTTTACGGATTTTATTCAAGGTGATTGAAATATTATCTTCAATATATGATTTAATAGAGTTAATATGTACTTCTTTCAAACTCCTTTTGGTTGCTTTTCCACGTTTAATTGGTACAATTCTACATTCTCTAAGTTAAGCTTTAATTAGAAATTTGACTGCTACTCGATGGTATGTTTAGAATTTGAGAGCTATTAATGAATTTTGACCTTTTAAGTGAGCAGCTATATTTCGATTCCTGTTATCAATTTACAATGACTTAGATGATTCACAAGTAAATTGGCAAATAGTTGAAATACGCATTATAATTATAACAAAATAATATATTACAGATTTAGCTAATACTACTAGCAATCAAATTATTAGTTACACTTATTATATACATATATATGTATATCAAAATTTTTAGATTATTTAGGTAGTTGAAATAACTAAAAATGTCAAAATTTTGACTACCAATTTTGAAAATTTTACTTTTCATATATAATTTGAAACCTTTTAAACTATTATTTGTGTAATGTTAAACTAATATAAATTATACTTTCAAATTAAAAATACTTCTTATATTGAACTGAATTTAAGAATATATATTTGGAAAGAAAATCCTGTATTGAGTGGGAAATATAATCCCTATTTTTTAATAAAATTTCCGGATTTTATAAATGATCCACCGCTTTTTAACAAGATTAACGGCCCGTTTGTTAATTGTCACGAAAAAAAAATAAATAACCAATTTTCGTAATATAAGATTTAAGATATTAATGTCAGGGGTATTTAGTAATGCATTTTGCATTAAAAAATTTAATATGACTTAGAATTCGAAATGCTTGAAATCAATCTGAATGTCCAAATCTGGTGTTAATCAGTAAATTAACTAGATTTTAAAATTTTTTTTATATATTGAAAATTTAAAATTTTTCAAATTTTTTAAATTTTATAATTTAATTCATTTATTTAAGATCAAAATAAAGATTTTTCATATTTGCAATATGAAAAATTTTAACTATATATTCAATATGCTCTATAAATAACATTATTAACCTTTTAGCTTAGGTATTTCGGATTATATAACTTTGAAATTCCAACTGCCCAAATAGCTTTTTTGAATTTGATAAGTTATTGACCTTTTAATTTAATATACATTTTTGTAATATTATAAGCAATTCACCAATAAAATTGGTAATTATAAATTTATGAATATATTTTCTTAATAATAATATATTATAAATTAATTATTAAAATTTAGTTTTATTTAATTTTTATATTATTTTGAAATATAAATTAAATATTAAAATATCTCATTATATATATATATATATATAAGTCATAAAATAATGCAGGTTCTTATTAACAGATTCAGCTAGTATTTTAGCTACATTTACTATAATATAAATATAGATTTTTATTGAAGGGTAATAAAGACTCTTTTTAGTTTGATACTTATTTTTACCATTTATTTCATTATCAATTCTAACACAATCTTTTTTAT
The DNA here is from genome assembly GCA_000697335.1 of Conidiobolus incongruus B7586. NCBI lineage: Eukaryota > Fungi > Entomophthoromycota > Entomophthoromycetes > Entomophthorales > Conidiobolaceae > Conidiobolus > Conidiobolus incongruus. The sequence goes on along the minus strand of JNEM01014716.1, from coordinate 14,863 downwards.
TTGAAAGAGTGACTTCCAATAATAATTTTAATATAAATTTATATTATCTTGAAATCTATGGATTTATAAATGATAGAGTTTTATAATATATTAATTATATTTAAATAATATAAAGAATATATTATTAATATAAGGAGATAATTATCAATTTATTTATTCAAATATGTATATAGATGTGTATAAGAGACAGATCTAATGGTAATAAATTATTATAATTATAAATCATTATTTATAAATAAAATATTAATTTGAATTTATAAAAAAGATTATCCTAATAATATAGTTTATATTAAAAGATTAGTTTTTAAAATCCATTTATATATTTTGATATATATTTATATAATCTTAAATTACGAAAATATTAATATTATTAAATTAAATTCAATGAAATAAAAAGCTTTGATTTAATAAATAAATATGTTTCATTTATTTCCATTTTTTTATTATTTTTTTTGCTTATTATCATTGTTTTTAATATCAAAACTACACCTATTAATAATATTTTTATTAATAGTATTTGATATAGAAATCAATATATTTATATTAACTTATTTACAAATCATAAAAAAAATTATAATTTATTAATATATCAACTTATTATAGAAATAATAAATTAAGAATTTTTTAAATTATATTAGTTTTATTACTAATTATAAATAATTTATATATTTGATAAAATATTATATAAATAATTTAATAATTCATAAATTTTAATAATTTTTTAATTATTATTTTTAATTAAATCTTATTTGGTTTTATATATAATTATATTAGTTTTAATTAAAATAAAATAAATTAATAGCATATTAACTATATATTTTAATTATTTAAATTGATTTTAAATTATAAATATAAAATATAATTATATATTTAATATTAAAATATAATGTATTATCCTAGTGCTGGAAACTAGGATAATTGTATTGAATTAAGTTAGTTTATTGGTAAGTAATAGGATTAGAATATAGTTATGGAGTTTTATTGGAAATCTTTGATAGAGACTTAGTGTTATAGCTAGGTAATTGGGTAGGTTGATGAATGAATAGACAGATAGATAGGTAGGTAAATAGATCTTTGTTGTATTTTCTCCTTTATATTGGGATGAGAATGGATCAATTTAAGGAAAAGTAGGATAAGAGGTAAATTATGGGTAAACTGATATAAAAGGTAAATATATATGGATTAATTGGATAGATATGTGACATATAATATTAAATTCTTAACTAAAAGATAAAGATATTTCTGAATATATTTTACCATATATTTATAATTCAATATTATCATTAAATTTCATATAATTTCTTTAGCAATAAAATATCAACTTAAAAAAAATATTAATTTTAAGAATACTTTATAAATTTTTATAACTTAAAAAATTTAGGCTTATATTTTAATTATACTAAAATAAAAGATTTTTAATAGTTAATATCTGGTTTAAGCTTAATTAAACAAAACAAAAAATTATATATCAAAATACATATAAATATTTATATTAAACCTTATTTTCTCTTATTTATTTTATATATATTTATATTTTTGGAAATTTATAAAATATTTGAAAAATCTGAAATTAAAATATTTCATTCTACTTAGAAACTAAGTTAATAATTTTTTATTAAATAATTATTTTCCAAATTATTGAATTTTAATATTATAATCAAAATATTTTATTATAATTTCTATTTAAATAGAATAGTAATTATTTGATTAATAGTATATTCATTTATCATTGATTCTAATTGATTTTAATTTAGCAAGATTAATTAATATATGTAAGTGTACCATTACCTCAATTTAATTTTAATCCATGACAAAAATGAGGTATCATCAATATCCTATAGATTATTTTATCTCAAACTAGATCCATTGTGCTAATTATTTACCAATTCGTTTAAATTATTTGTTAAATTTGTATTATGTGTAACATATCAATTGTAAACTTAATTACATTAATTATCAAGTACCTCATTATTTTTGATAAATTATTCCAAATTATATTAAATTTGAAAAAATATGGAAAATTAACTAGATATGTTGAGAATTTGTTTGAAATTCTTGACTAAAATTGAACAATTGATACAATTTATATATAGATATTCATCAATTTCAAGGTTATTTAATAAACGATTCTATCATATTTTTAAATTAAATATTCATTTTAACTGATTCAATGGAACTCAGTACGATATTTTTTCTATAATATAAATAGAATCAACTTGAATTTTGAATTGTTTAATTAGGATTTGTGAACAGAATATAATTAAATAGTTCAATCAGAAAATTAATTTGATCAACATTTATGCATAGTATGTCACATTCCAATTAATTTGATTTGTTATTTTTGTAACAATAAAGAAATTTGATAAATATTAAATGATAAAATTGAATTATAAGAATAAATACGTTAGTTTGAAAATGAAATATGTTAAATACATGATCGTTACTTTTATTTGAGAGATGTATATAAAATTATATAGAAGGTTTCATTTACTATTACTATAAATTAAATTTAATTAAATTATCAAATTAATATCAAAAACCACTTATTGATTCTCAAATTATAATTTGTCTACTAATAAACTTTACTAAACTAAAATACAATATATATTTAAATCATTATGATTTGGCTGTTTTTATCTTATACACAAACAACAATCAAATAATTACACTTTTAACATCAAAAATTAAATTTTTAAAGTGCAATTACAATGTGTAGAGTATTTGGTTAGCGATATAAGAAATTGCCAATCATATTTTAATTGAATATAAGTTTTCAATTCCAATATGAAAATATAATTAAAGATATCATTTGCCAAATCAAATGGGTTTATAACAAATTATGAGCACTTTGAAATTATTTCAAATATTACAGTCAATATTAGTCTAATATTGTTCATATTTTTAACATTGGCAAATTTGGAATTTAATATTCAAATATTCTCAGTATATTGTAATTCCACCAATATTAACTTAATAAAGTCTTCAACAGTTCCTTTCAAGCTTCTGTAATTTGAATATTTGATTTAATTTGATAAATTTAATTATCAAGTCTAATAATAATAATTAATTTTTAAGTTTAAAAGATAATTATAATATTCCTTGTAGCTTTTTCCTTACTATTCATTATATACATCCTTTAGTTTTAGGCTTTCAATGATACCAACCAATCATACTAAGATAATATTGATTAAATATAACAAAAATGATACTTTATAGTAATTTTGAAATTTTACAGAATATCATATTATATTAATTTCAGTATTTGATATTATTTGAATTTTGAAAGAAATTATTATTATAATATTTCATTATAAATCCTTTCTTAAAACATAGATATTTAATAATTTTCATATTTTTGTTTTTTTGATAATATTAATACTATAAAAATATTTATTGTGAAATAAAAAAATAAAAAAAATCAATATCTTTTTTCAAAAATTAATTACACATATTTTATAGAATTAAGTTATAACTCTTTGTTATTAAATCTAAAAGGTTTTATATTAAATCAAAAAAAAATCAATAATATTTTATTTCTTATACTTAAAATAATTTATTATATCATTATTTTTTAAAGTAAATAAACTCTTATTTTAAAAATTAATTCAAATTATAGCAACTAATTCAAAAATTTATTTCATATGTCATTATTAGATATGAAGTTTCCAGACAAAATATTATCTAGCCATTAATGATGTAGATCAATAATTGAATTTGTTTCAAAGTTTTAATATATAGTTTAAAATGGGTTATTGAAAATAATCAAATGTTAAATACTTTTATTATATAACGTATACATTTGGTTATAATTTAACACTATTAAATCATTTATAATTATTGACTATTTTAATTAGATTTATAGTATTATAAAATTAACTTTTTCAAATTAAAAGCAATAAAGATTTAACCATAATATGGGCTAATGTTAATATAATATAATAAATATTGGGTTATGTTAATATTTGATAGTGTATATAAAAAAACTCTATTTTATGTATGAAAATATTATGAATTTATTTAATATTCAAAAGATTATTAAACAATTGGAAACTTAAGTTTAATTTCAAAAAATCATATAAATCATATAAATCATAATTATTAATGTGAATTAGGAAATCCTCCCACTAAACCCGCTTTATATTTGACCAAACCACTTGTTGGAGGATTAGGAGAAATGTGGTGATAATGTACATTATCAATAATCTTTGTTTGAATATCCATTCCAAAGACTTCAATAACGTACTGCAAAAGGTCAATATCGATACCGTCAGCATATAACCAGGTTCTTGGAGTTTGATTGATGTTAAATCCAAGTACATTCAAATATGAGTTGTCTCTTTCCTCAAGTAAATGTTTCCACAAACTAATACATCCACCTTTGTTAGTAGCAAAACAGGCTGCACTTATAATAATATTAGCTTGAATTTTGGTATCTCTCCATTTGAGGTTGTCTGCAATATTCTTCTCTATATCATCAACAATTGCTCTAATCTGAGGATCTACACCATAAGCCACTGTGAGAAATTCAGCATATCTCATACATGTTGTTTCGTGGACATTCACTCCGCCGATTTCCTTGAAGCGAGCCTTACTAGATACGGCCAATTCCTGAAGACATTGCTTTTTATAACCTTCATAGGTAGAGTTTCCAAAAAGGAGACCCAATTGGCTGAGCAATGGATATGAAGCCCCACCAACGTTGACCAAAGATGGGAAATAACCACATATTGGTACAGTATTACGAGGAAGTACCAATTTTTCAACACTTACTTGGTATTTCCCATCACAGTTCTGAATAGTAGGAATTCCGACTGGTGAACCATGGAGACCCAAAACGGATGAATCAGCTACTATACATGAGTTTGTGTCAGTACCCCAATATTCGCCATAAGCATATTTAAAAATATCTTGGGGAACTGGTAACAACCATTTGGCAGCATTGATAATTTGTACTTTCAATAACAGTACGAAGACACCAAGTAAACTGATATTCATTTTTAAACTAGTTGTAAGCATTGCTATATTGTGAAGTAATTGAATATTATTGTTTGAATTGAAACAATCCATCTCTCGATACAATTTATATCAATCAAATAGTCATTGAAAATTTACAATAATTTCAAATATAATTTATCCATGATGGGTTAATAATAAGAGAAATCTCAATTGGCGGAAAATATATCAAAATAAAAACCACAATTTTCATCAAAAAATACTCAATTATCAATACAATTTTTATTATAATATTGAATTCTTTTTTTCAATTAAAGTATCTATAATTAATAATGCATAAAAAATAAGTTATTTATTTATTTTAAATTATTGAAATTTTTATTAAATAAAACCACAATTTAAAAATAAATTAATTGCCACTTATTTTAAATTAAAAATTTTATATTTTTAGATTTAAAATATTTAATAGTGCCAATATTATGTTACTATTAATTCAATATTTTAGATTAAATTTTTTACTAATATTATTCTAATATATTACCATAGTTTCCAAATATATATGTACTGAAATTAAAATTATATCAAAGATTTAAGATTTTCAATGGCAAATAAAAATTACAATATCTTATAATATTTTTGGGGCACTCATTGACTTAATAGGATAATTTGAGCAATAAATTAGACTATATGAATATCATTTAATCATTTAATATTTAATAGTGATTTCATTATTCTATTTTAAAGTTATAAATTCTAAAAATTTCAAAATATTAATTAAAGATTATATAATAATCATATTATTAAAGTTTTAAAATAAATTTGAATAATAAATAAATTTTGAGATATAATATTTAACTAATGATTTAATTTAATTATCAAATAATATCTCCTTATTAATAATTTTAATTTAGTATTATTATCAAATTATTAATATTAAGTATAGAAATTTTATATTATTAATAGAGCCACTTATATAATATTGATTTATTATTATTTATTTCTGCAAAGATATATTCTTTAAACCTGTTTTTAATATATATTTAACATTAGAAATAATATATTGGTATTTAATTAAATAAAAAATAAAATTTTTAAGAAAAATTATTTTAATCTATTTATAAAGTAATTCATATTAAACTGGTTTTTTGTAATACCTAATATTAGTTAAAAAAGAAAAAAATGGCACATTTTTAAATTTTGAATTTTTTAACATATTATCAGTTTAAAAAATAAAATATGAATAAAATAAATAAGAGATTTATTCTTTGACAATATATATACATTTAAATTAACTATTTTATAAAAATTATTTATTATTTCAATTGATTATATTTGAATTAAAGAATAATTTTCTGAAGTTTTTTTATTTTTATATTATTAAAACCCAATTACAAACCCTTTAAAATTATTTAAAACTTATATATAAAATTTAATAAAATACTTCTCTAAAATTACCATTTATTATTAAATATATGATTTTAATATTAAAATAAATTATTTAAAATTTACTAAAATTTAATAAATAAATTCTTAATAATTTTTATTCCTTTAATATAATAAAAAATAAATGATCAAAATCAACTTTTTATTTTAATTAAAGAATTATCAAAGTAATTTAAAATAACCTTAATAAATATATAATATATATTAAAGTTTAAACTTGGTTATATTAATGAATAAAATATAGCTTAATATAAATTTAAATTAAATCTAAAGCTGTTTTAACTAAATAATATATAATATGGTATTATTTCAAACCAAGGCTAATATAATTAAAAATTATATTTAATGAATAATAAATCCTTTTATATAACTGTCTATTAAAATAAAATTCAAATTATTAGATTAAAATTAAATAATTATTTTTATAAATTTTAATAATTAAATATTTTATTTATAAGTAAATATTATAAAATAGTTTGGTTATCATGGTATATAATTATATATTTAATTTATAAATTATATCAATTAATAAATAATTATTTTATAATTAAAAATATATCTATTGGTAATTATATATTAAATTAGTGATATTGTTATTTTGCATTATATTTATATAATATACAAAACTAATGTTATAAGTATTTTTTATAAAAAAAGTATTAAATAAAATTACCATATTGAGTATATTCATTAGATAATAATTTAGGTAATTTAAATATATATTTTCAAAAAAGAAATTTATGCAAATAAATTAAATTAGTTTGAGAAACATTAAATTTCAATTTTAAATAAATAGGACTATTTTATAAAAGTTTACTAAAAATATAGCAAAGAATTTTCAAAATAGAAATTTTGATTTAATAAAATATATTATTCTTTGATTATTATTTGAAAAAGATTATAAATAAATTGAATTTTGAAATAATTTCATTATTTAAAGTTTGGAAGGTATAAGATATATATTATTTTAAATAAATAAATAGATATAAGAGATTGATATAAACTAGTATTGAAACAATTAATAAAATATTAAGGAATTTAAGGTATAGATATTATAAGTGTAATTGGTTTAATTAATTCGAACCCGTAGAAAATAGAGATCAGTATTAATAACTTGTTAAGGAAATTACTAATATTGAAATCTGGATTTAAGAAACCCTCCAAATAATTATGGTTTTGTACTTAACAAAACGATCAATGGGAGCTTGGGGAAATATAGTGATAATTTACATCGTCAAGAACGCGAGTTTGAATATCCATACCCATAATTTCAATAACATTATCTAAATTCCAACCTGAATATCTTCAGTATACAACCAAGTTGTCGGCTTTGTGTTGATATTATACCCTAGTGTATTCAAAAATCAATTATCTTTCTCCTGGTTTAACCATTTCCACATACTAATGCAGCCTGCCTTATAGTACCAATACAACTGCAATAAAGATAATTCTAGCTTGGGTTTTTTATATCATCAATTAGTCTTGTAAGAGATATTCATTTCAATTTTATCGACAGTTACTTTGATTCTTGAATTCCAATCATAAGTCACTGCCAGACATTCACCTTATTTCATATACAATTTATAGTGAACAACTACACCATTCATTTCCTTCAAATGGGCTTTGTTTGATATTGATAATTCTTTAACTAATTCTCATAAAGACTTTATAATTTGAGTAGTCCAAAATCAGAACTGATTCAACTAACAACAATCCCTTTCATTATTATACAAAGGTTGAATGAAACCTTACATCAAAATGAAATTTCAATGTAGGACCAATTTGCTATTCACTCTGTATTTTCCATCACTGTCCTGGATACTGGGGAATTTTATTATAGAAATTAAGTTATTCATAACGAATCAGATACTGTACGCAAACTGTCATCGGTATCCCAAAGCTCATCACCAGCAAATTTGATTGATTCTTGAACTAAGGATTTCTACTATCTGGCAGCAGTAGTATTATGTATTGTCAACAAAGTGTGGTTTAAGTTACTTGAGATGTTTATCATATCGTCAACAACTTCCACGGATGATATCAATGATAGTGATATTTCTTTATTTCATACTCAGTAATACATAATATTTATATATTCTATCCAATTTCTAATGCGATGTAAATAGACATCAATTATATGCAATTTACATGTCATTCATATTTTGCAATAATCCGGTTGTTGAAAAATATATCACCTTAAAAAGCACCAAATTAAATGACAAAAACTAAATAAATGAATAATCTATCAATTAAAATATCAATATTGGTCTATCCCAAACACTCCATACGATATACACTTTCTAAAAGTCATAATAATTGATAAGCACAATTTTCAGATTTTTTTTATTTCTCGCCTCACTTTAACAGATTCAAGATACTCTATTATTCTTCTTACTGTAAATATTTAATCAGTAATTTACCTCCTAATATCCTATAGTTTGCAATTAAAGGGTCAAAGGTATTTGATAATTGGTTTAAAAATTTATAATTGTTTCAAATATATTTTTATTCATAACAATATATCGAATGCTCAGTTTAAGTAATTTTGATACCATTGTGAAAATAAGGTATATATCTTATTTAATTCTAATGTAAAAAATTAAGTTGAATGGAATTTAAGGGGTGATATCAAATTTATTTAGTATATTAAAGACCAACCTTTCTAGTCACTTCATTTAGTTATTTGATTTTAAATATTCAATATAAAATTTTATTAACTGATATTTATCTCGACCCTTATAAATTTAATATTTAAATTAATCAATTTCCATTGCATAGATATTGTTAATAGTGTATTGCAAAAAATCTTCATCGAGTAATTGTCCAACATCTAACCTTATTAAACTTTAACCAGATTATATAATAATTCTGTATATATCCATTTAATATTGATATAATTATATTATTTAAACTGCGTATTACATTTAAAATTATAAAATAGCAATAAGTTATAATTTTTGAGAAGGTACTATCTTATAATAGTTCTTAAATAACCTTATATTTTGAATATATTTTATTAGATTTTAATTTTAATAACTTATATAAAATTTCGAATAAATTTTAAAGAAAAAACACAATAGCTTGAAAATATCATGAAAATTTGATATATTTTTAATAATATTCCTTCTTTATTTGTTTGAATCATACATTTTGATGTGTATTTCAAAATATAAATTTGAATTTTATCAATTATTAATATAGAAATATCTATATCAAGCAATATGACTAGTTAGTATGAACTGAGAAATTGAAAATTATAACTTCCAAACAATCTATTATAAAACTCTATCAACACTAATTATAAAAATCGATTCAGTCAAATTTTCTGTCCAAACTAGAATTGCTACCAAGTATATTGACATTAATCTGATAGCCAATGTATTAATCATCAATAAAAAAATAATTTTGAAAAATTAAATAACCATTATATATTACTCTTTTAAAAAAACATTTCATTTTCTACATAAATTTTTCAAGTTTATTTTTCTGATATTATTGTATTCAGAAATATTAATAATTTCTGTGTATCAAAAATAAAATAAAATCAAATTATGATAAAATACTTGAAATTGATATAAACTTTTATATAAATAAAAATAAATATATCAAAATCTAATCTTGACAGTAAAATGCTCTATTACGATTACATAAACAAGATAGCTATTATATCAATTAATAAATTAAATTTCAAGGTAATTCCCAATGTGCAATATAATTTTCGAATTTTCCAAACGCTTGAATCAAAATTTATTCCAGCCAACAGTATCAGTCAAATTTCCTTTGAACATTCAAATGACAAAAGAATTGCTGAATGAAAAATATTAAAATTATATTATGTTAATATTAACCCAATTACATACAAAACATATCAATATTTACCAATTTTGCAAAAAAAAATAGATTATGAAAAATGAGATTTTTGTATTATAGCCATATATCATTTTACATAATTAAATCTGTATAATTTGAAATAAAAATATTGATTATAGTAATATTAATTTACTTCAATATTATCATTGTGTTAGAATTAATATGAATAATTTTTGAGTTTATAATTTTCATTATGTATTTATTGATAGCTAACCTAATATCATTCAATTTTACTAAAATAAATACTATTTATTCTAATCTTCTCATGATTCATCAAATGATAATAATAATGCAGAACTTCTAGAAAGTAGACTAGCAATAAAGATCACGTAGATTCTATAAAACGGGTCAAGAATGACTAACGAGATACTTTAAAGGATTTTATTAAAATATCAAGGTGTAGGGCTTGGTCCTGATCGAGATGATCACTGAGCGAATAGTTGCCCAAAGACTATTTTATAGTGTAGTTGATCATTGGCCAATGTGTTGAATCAACATTTATAGTTGAGCAAAATTTGGCATTGTACGAGGATTTTGCAAAGTACATGTGTGTGGATTACGTTCTGAATAAAAACGAATGGCAAGCAGACCTCTCGGTCTGCATCAATATCGAAAGAATCAATTTAATCACTACAATTAATCAAATTTTCAATCCACTAATCAAATGTTATACTACACACATGATGAAAGATTTACATATGATTTATCATTTTACTTTAGATAATAAATTTCACTTGAATAATCAAAGCTCAAATTTGTAAATTATTATTTCAATATTTATAAAATTATTCAAAATTGATCATTTTTGTAATAATATCTAAACTTAATAGAGGATATTTTGTACATTAGCTCCTCAAAAAATAGTAAAATATATCATGATGTGTTTTTTGAGATGAGCTGAAACCCAATATGAATAATTATCATAAAATTAATATTGGTTAATTAAAATGATTTAAACTATAATAATTCGAAATTTATGAATATGATGACCCAAATTCAAAAAAAAATACGACTAGTATTTCAGAAATGTGGATTTGATAGAGAATATTTTGCTAAGAATGATTATGTCATATCTAATATATCAATTATTTATTTGAATCAACTTCAATTACGATGAATGAAGTTGATTCCAAATATATATTGATAGAGATATAAAATATCATATTTGAGGATTAATTTTGTACCAACGCAAATTCTATATTAGTTTAATATAGAATATTTAATGAAAATCATATTTATTTCTGTATAACTATTCAATTTTTTCCATACACTTTAATTACTACTAAAAATTAGGTTAAATATTTAGTCAAATTTAATATTGAAATTTGATATATAACACTTGCTAGTGTTGTGTTCTATAAGTTTTTTAAGATTGTTGTTAGAAAAGTAATTGTAATAAGGTTTGGTAAATTATTTATTGACCTTATATGTCTTAAAGCTTAATTACTGTTGAGACGTCGTAGCATAATCTCCATAAAAACTAGAATTCCTTTCTATCCTTATCACTTCTGGGATTAAATATTTCATTCAGTGAGTGAAATAGGATTCAGATAGGAACTAAAGAACATAATTTGATTATGGACCAACAAATCAACTATAAATGTGTAGTAATATGGACTTAACTATCCAATCGAGACGGACGGGTGTTTTTGAAATACGACACTATTTTTAATGGGTATATTTTTGAACTCTAATTTAACAGATAATTTTAATTTGATTAAAATTTCTTAGAATAAAAAATGAAGAAAAAAATGGATTTAATTATCTTGATTGAATATACTAATTCAGTAACTCTGCTATTATATTCTAAATATCTGAGAACTAAAAATTATATATATAATAGACAACTTATTGTTTATTAAAAATTGGAAATTATATAAATATTGGACATTTCAGATTATTATGATTAATATTAAGATTTGGGAAATCCTCCAAGTAATCCTGGTTTATGTTTGATTAAGTCACCAGTAGGAGCATTGGGTGAAATATGGTGATAATGTATATTATCTATTACACGAGATTGAAGATCCATTCCCATGATTTCGATAACATTTTGTAAAAGGTCGATATCGATACCATCGGCATATAACCAGGTAGTTGGATTTTCATTGATATTAAGTCCAAGTATATTCAAAAATGAATTATTCTTTTCTGCAAACAAATGCTTCCACATGCTAATACATCCACCTTTGTTAGTAGCAACACAAACTGCACTCACGATAATATTAGCTTGAATTTTGGTATCTCTCCACTTCAGACTGTCGGAAATGTTCTTTTCGACTTCATCAACAATTTTTCTGATTTCAGGATCTAAACCATACGTTACAGCAAGAAATTCACCATATCTCATACAAGTTGTATCGTGGACATTCACACCATTCATTTCCTTAAAGCGAGCTTTACTTGACACAGATAATTCGTCAAGGCATTTCTTTTTATAGCTATTATAGGTAGCATTACCTAAAATGAGACCTGACTCGGTGATCAAGCGATATGTAACTGCATCAGTTTCAACTAAAGCTGGAACATAACCACACATTGGGATGGTGTTGCGAGGAAGGACTAATTTTTGAGCAGTAACTTGGTATTTTCCGTCGCAGTTCTGGATACTTGGGACACCAATGGGTGAACTATGTACACTGATTATTGATGTATCTGCTACAATACATGAATTGGTGTCGGTACCCCAATACTCTCCATAAGCATATTTGTAAACATCTTGAGGAATTGGTCCAATCCAATTTACAGCATTAATACTTTGCACAGTCAATACAGATACAAAAATGGTGCGTAAACAAATAGTAGCTCCTTGAACCATTGCCAGTTATGAATTAATAGGATTAAAAATATTAAGTTTAAATAGTTATAATGATCCACTTACAGTAATTTATATATTAAATATGATAGCGAATATTGGGTACAAACCATTACTGTTTGATCACTTCTAGAATATCAAATGTTGAGCATTATCTCAGATATTGTGAAAAGAAAATAATGAATTAAATGACTAAAACCTCATCAATAGTTGCCACTACATATACAATAAAATTTATTAATCATTATGTGTCATCTAGTTTAATTGGATAATACAACTAGTGATATTATTTAATTAATTTCAATGGATATTAAGAAGAATAGTCCTTGAAACATATTAGACTGTGGGCGTATTTGGAAAGATTATAATACCGCATAATAATTTTCATGCAACCAATAGTTTATCCCGATTTGATAACTGAAGATAATATTTATAAAATAAAAGGGCCGAGCTTATGTGATATTTGAGCTCAAAATATGAAATTTAAAATTCTCTTAAATTGATATATTAGATTCCAATAAAGGTAAAAACACTGATTATAAAAATAACAAATGAAGTTTTATTATTAGAAATTTTGAATTTTTTTAAATGTTCCTCACAATATAAGTTTAACTCTACAATATTCAATAATAAAGATTTATCAATTGGATTACATTATCAATGTTAAAGAATTTGTGATTGACTTATTTATTTCTCCAAATTATATATCAATAGAAAAATTTGTATGTTTTAAACAATTTATTAGACCAAGAATTATATAGTATTATATATATATTCGCAATTTATATTATTTTTATAGTGCTTCCAACTTAATATTTTTTCAAATTTTTAAATCAATAAAAAATAACCAAATTCCAATCATGTTTAAATATTTTGTATTACACTGTGGATATTATTAATGAAATGTAATGTAAATTTAATTATATCTGTTTCATGGAAATAAAATGGTTTAACCCATTTATACTTAATTTAGAGAATAATAATATATTTAGGACATTTAAAAAATTCTCAATAATTTTCATAAAAGATAAAATAATCAAACTGAGCAATATCAAGAGAAAATGCTTATATCTTCTTTTTGATAAATTGGTAATGAGCTTCAATGCTGGGCAAGATGTTTTAAGTTTTTTATCAAAATTTCAATTTACGATGACTAGTGGATGATTATTACTAAATTAAACCTTTCGTACTACCTAATAATAAATCATAGATATAATTATGGAAATTGATTTCTAATTTAACTTCATTTAATAGATTTATATCAAATATATAATTAGAGAAATGAAAAATTGAAATCATTAAATTCCAAGGTTTATTCAATTTTTTTTAAAATTTTTAATTGATTTAATGAGTGAGTATTTTCAACTTGATTGGGGAAAAGAAATGATAGAAATTGCAGAATAGAGTGATCCATCCATAATATATTGTTATCTCAACCTTAAAGCATTCAATTATAATGAAACATATCACTTAGTATACAAATAATCTTGATTTAATAATAAATCAAAATTCTTCTTTTGACAGTTTATAAATCCAAATTCAGGAAATATTAATACTATCTGCTATTACCTTGAATTTGAAATAATGGGAAATTTTTTAATTTCTGATTTTTCAAACATATTATTAGTTTGAAATAAATAAATATATACAAAGTTAATAGGAAATTATATATTTTTAATATATATATATATATATATATATTAGTTTTTTTGATTAAAAAATTAACTTTTTAAAATTGGTTGTTTAATTTAATCATGCTTAAACCAAATAGTGATCATCAAA
>JNEM01014715.1:0-10670 GCA_000697335.1 Conidiobolus incongruus B7586 | reverse complement strand
TTATCGTCGTCAATGTCCATGGTTGACGTATTATGCATATACGCGGGTATCAAGTTGAGGAAATTGATTTTGGTTAGTTAAAATATTGGCAGGCAATTAAATTCAAGGTGATTCAAGTTCTTGATGTTTTCAGCGTCGGTGTGAGGATCAAGTGTTCGCTGCTACCATATAACAGGGCAATGTATACAAGTTGTTTCAATGTGAACAGTGTGGGAAAAAGTCCTTGTTTATTTGGCAATGGTTCCCATTTTTATATGTAAAAGTTGGTGAGGGTTCAGAGGTAAAATTAGACAAGATAAGATCAAGTAGATAAAAGAGATAAGATAAGGTAAGCAGATATAATTGACAGTGTCACGATGATGACAAAGTGATCTGATCTATGACATATATATAATATTAATACTAACTGATATTCTTATATAATTTTATATTTTTTTTATTTCTATAATAATTTTATATTTATTTATATTAACCAACTTATAAATATACTTTTTATCATGTTTATTTATAATCTTAATATACTTAAGTTTAAATTTAGATATATTTTTATTATAATTTCTGATGACTTTAATTATAATAAACTAACTAATATTAATAATTCTAATAATCTTATAAGTTGATTTATTTTTATAATAAAGTTAATTAATAAATAAGTGAATTTTTTTAAAAAAAGGATTTAAGCATTTTAATACTAATATTATTTAAAATAATAATTTAAAATAATAATATTAGTATATATATATTAAATATAATTAAATATAACCTATTATAATCAAATAATAAATTATAATTATATATTTTAATTTAAATTAATTTAATTAAAAGCTCTTTAAATTATAAGTAAATATATAAGTGATTTTTATTTTATAACTTATTTTTATAGGTTAGTATAATTAAAGCCATTAAGAATAATAATAA
Organism: Conidiobolus incongruus B7586; assembly: GCA_000697335.1. Taxonomy (NCBI): domain Eukaryota; kingdom Fungi; phylum Entomophthoromycota; class Entomophthoromycetes; order Entomophthorales; family Conidiobolaceae; genus Conidiobolus; species Conidiobolus incongruus. The sequence continues at coordinate 9,752 of JNEM01014715.1, read as the reverse complement.
AAAACATTTAAATTTAATCCTAAATATATTAAAATTATATATAAATATAATAAAAAATATATCTATAAATTAGTTAATATAAATAAATATAATATTATCATAGAAATATAACAAGAATTATAAAATTATATAAGAATATTAATTAACACTAATATTATTATATATGTTTTATATTAATATAGATATTATTTATACTTTAAGAAAAAAATTCCTTAAATCAAAGAAATCTTATTATAAAGCTAGATAAGAATTTAAATATTGCTATTAATATTAAACTAAAACTAATTAAAGTAAGGTTATTTAATTCAATGAAATAAAAATATATTTTAGTAAATTAAAATAAAAAAGTTAGATATTTATAAAAAGATATAAAATTATTTTATAACTATTATATTAATTTTACCCAAAAGTATAATAATATGCTAATTATTATTTAAGGATATATATTATTTTTAAGTGTAAAATATTTTAATAAAGTTAATAAAAAAATTAATATTAAGTTATATTGAAATATTTAATAATATAGGTTAAACAAATCTAATATTATTTTCTAATAAGATAATGTTTTTTATTGTATTATAATTTTTATTATTAAATAACTTAAGAATACTAAGATAATAGTTATAAAGTAGTTCTTTTAATCTTTTAATCTTAACTTAATTAAATATTTTTAAAATTAATTAAAAAAAACTATTAAAGTTTTCCCTTTAATAAAAAATTTAAATTAGCTTTAAAAAAAAATTTAAAAAGTATATAAGAGGATTAACCCTTTTTAATAAAAGAAATTAATTAATTTTATACCCCATAAACTTAAAAAAGTTTAAAAAACTAAAAAAATATATATTAAATTTTAATTTTTTTATCATTAAGAATCTATAAATTTATAACTTATCTTAAGTAAGATTTAAAGATTGATATTTCAACTAATTAATAACTAAATATTATTATTTAATAATTTATCTTATTAATAAATATTTATAATATTAATTATTTTATTTGGGTTTGTTTATATAAATATTAATTAAGTTATTAGTAAAGATATAAATGTTTTTGTCTTTATAACTTATTTTAATAGATTAATATATATTAGTATTAACTTATTTGTTTATAAAATTTAATTTAGATTTGTTTATAATTATTTTATCTGGTTATATTATTGGTATCATATTCAAGGTCATATAATATTTATATTAAGTCTTTTTTTATATTATATTAATTTTGTCATTTTTAGGCTTATATAATTTTTAAGTAATTATTAAAATAATTATAAAATGATATATTAAATTATAAGGACTATTTTCTTATTAATATTAAATTAGAAAAATAAATATATTCTAATTAAATTTTTTATAATTATTATATATCAAGTCAAGATCTATTAATAAAAAATGAATTTCTATTTATTACCCATAATATTACAAATTATTATATAAATAATATTAATTTAATATACTATTTATTATATAGTTTGTTATAATTTATCGAATATTATTTTAGATATATAGAATTATTATTAAATTAATAAATATCAAAATACAATCAAATTATAATTATTAATATATCTCATCATTTAAGATTTTAAAATATTAATATTATATAAAAAATATTATATTAAGTGATTTTTTAATTAATTAAATTAATAATTTAGATGTGTATAAGAGACAGCTATTAATGCTTTATTATTATTTTAATATTAATTTTATCAAAACTATATTATAAAAATATATCTATATCAAAATAAAAATTAATAGATTTTATTTAAATAAAAAAGAATAAAAAAATCTATAATTTGAATATAATTTTTTGATTTTATTTTAATAAATTATTTTATCAAATAAATTTTAAATTATCAAACAAAAATAGTTTAAGGAAATATTATTATTTGATATTGATATTGATATTAATATTTTAGTATTTTATTAATTATAAAAATATATATTATCATAATTATATTTTAGATTATTTAAATCAATATTAATTATTGGTATATAGTTAATTAATAATAATTTATTTAATAATATAATAACTATATATATAAAGTTAAATTAACCAAAACTTTACTTATTGAAAAAACTGGTTATTAACATTATATCCTATAAATTTTACAAATATAAATTCTTATAATTATTATAGTTTTAATAGGTTAAAGGATTTAATATAAGGAAAAAAGTTTTGATATCATTATGATCTTATGTTTCAAAATCAGAATTATAATTTTCAAGATGGATTGTAAATACTATTATGAAAAAGTTAAATAACCAATATTGGTATGAAATTCTATTATTATAAAAAAGAAAAATAATGATTATTATAATGGTATTATTTTTGTTTTAGCTTTTTATATTAAAATAAAAATTAAAGCTGTTTAACTTACTTTCTGAACTGTATTATGAAAAGAATTGAATAATGTTACTCTCCTTCAATACTAACTAGTAAAATATTTAAGAATGATATAATTAAAATTCAGATTATTTAGTAACTTTCATAAAGGATTAATAATTTGGACAAAGATTTTCAAAGATTGGAACTGAAAATAATAATTACAAAATTTATTGATTTTATTAATATCTTTTTCGAGTTATATTGAAAATAAATATATGAACATATAAGTAAAAATGAAGTTGTTGATATTCATTTAAGCGATCTTTACATCCTTTTAAACATTAAACTCTATTTAGCATCGAATATAGTTATTTGAATTTGAAATATTGATAAATTAATATAGCAAAAAATTTTTATATTAATGAGGGTTTTAGAAAGAATATTGGCATCTAGCCACTATATTGAAAATTCAAATATATTCAAAATAAAGCTATTTTAGTACATATTTTATTATAATTAGGAATACCAATTTAATAAAGGTCATTGAAAAAATTCAAATTTAAGTTCTATTCATTTATTAATTCAATATATCACTCAAGTCCATGCTAGTTTTTTATTATAGTTGTGGCGATTAAGATTCAGAAAATTGACGGACGAGACTCGACGTAGTAGGCGCATCACCAGAGCTTGGATCAATCCACTGATGATATGGGGAGAGTTCTTGACCAACTGGCTGGCCAGTGATGAGATTGCAAATGTTTGACTGTAGGGCGCTGGGCCACATCAATCAATTGAGGCGCGTCAATGAGTTTAAACATAAAAGTGTGTGACAAAAGTGAAAGTTAAATTATTTTTTATGGCTTACTCTGGGAGTTGGAAGGGGATTGTAGAGTTTTAATGGGTGATGTTAGTGACGAGAGGTTGTCCTTGTTTTTGCATATGGGTTACAGCTGTTAATAAACAGCTGAATGTAAGATAATGATCATGAGGCGTCGTGACCAGCTGAGGTTTTAGTCGCAGTGACCCTAGTTCGTGTCAGAGGGGAATCAAGGGAAGGGGGATTTTAGTCGATATTAGAAATTGCGGCAGCGACAATAATTAATCTGTTTAGTATTAAGTAAAGTATTAAATTAATTTATAATAGCCAAATTGTATTTTTAATTGATAAAATTAAACTAAAATGAGTAATTCGATATCGATATTATTTATATCTTAATATACTAATAAAAGCAATACTTTCAGAAACACTACATAAATGATGTTAAATATTCTCTTCATTTTATCAATTATTCTAAAAGAGTATTAAATTTCTGCAATCCTAATTGTGTATATATATTCCAATTATTCATTTTAATGAAATAAAAATTTTAGTATTATTTGCAATGTATAACAATTGCGATTTTAATATTGATATTTAATATATAAATATCTGTGATACCAAATAAAAATATTTGTATATTGATTTATATATTTTTTGCAAATTGAGTTATATAATTCAGTATCAAATTTTGGAAATTTGATTGTATATGATATTCAACTAAAAATTAAATTTTAATTTGAAATAAATTATTAAACATTACACCATAATAATATTATGAATATTAATAATATATTTAGTTTTTTTTTAATTTTGATATCTTAATAAATTTTTTGATATAAAAAATGTGCAATAATCTTATAATTTCAAGTGACATTTTTCTTTAATTAAATAATAAAATAGTTAATTTTAATATTAAAAGCTAATTAATTTTAACCATTTTTAAATTATATTATTTAATAAACAAATCTTTTTTAAAAATTCAATTGCTACTTTGAATATGAGATATTAATGAGTATAATTGAATTTGATATACCCATAAGAATTTCTCAGTTTGATTAAATTTGAAATTTCGGATGTAACATTTCCTAGTAAAATAACAAAATTATTATATAAAAATTAATTTCAATTTTATTAAAATATCATATGAGAATAATATTTTATATAAAAAAATATTATATTAATTATATTATTTAAAATTTCTTTAATAATATTGAGTATTATAATATTATTACTTTGATAAATCAATTTCGAATATTAATATATGAAAGTATCAAGACTTGATAACTGGATGTATTATTATTCTTAATAGTTGTATAATTATATATATAATACAAAGCGATAATTGAATTTCTTTCTAAGAATATATTTATTTTAATCAACATATCAAAAATATTATTTCATTTCAAAAAATATATATTTTAAATTAATGATTTATATATAATAAAATATTTGACATTGATAAATTAGCTTATATATCACTAAAATGTTAAAAGTTTTTCATATATCAGTATAGGTTAATGGTTTTGAGATATTATAATTTTTATAACTAGCTAGTAATTTCTTTTAATTAATATATCCAAAACTATAATATGAAAAATTTTTATTTGCATTTTAAAAGTTATCTTGATAATATCATCGTATTATACTCCTAAAAGGTTAAATCATTTTTATTGCGATATTACAAAAAGTCACCTGTGTGGATATGATTTATTCGAGAAGTAATAATTATCAAACCATAGAATTAGCATAAATTACCCAACATACATTTAAAATCAAAATATGGTCTAATTATAGATCAATGATCATTCATATTCATTAAAATGGTTGGATTAAAAGTCATGCTATTAGTGATTTAAATGATGAATGACAAATTGGTTATTGTATTAGGTAAATTAATCAATATTTTCTTAATAAATTTAACCTGAAATTGTTGAATTGGTAAATTAATCAATTTTCGATGATTTAAAACTTTTCTTTGTATTATTTACGGTTTTTAAAATTATACTTGAAGAGGAATTTTATAATTATACATTTAACTATTTTTTAGTTTAATAATTAAAGAGTATATTTCTTTTTAAATCTTAAAATAATCAATATTTAATATTTAATATTTAATAAAAAATGTTATATAAAATTATAATTAATAATAATAATAATTTTTATTATATAAGAATATTACTAAATAGAAGTTCCGGATCCAATTAAAGTATAAACGATTAATTTATACTACATTTAGTTAATAAGGATTATTATTAAAATCTATTATAGATATATAAAAATTTTTTCAATTAATCATCGATTAGAATTAAAAATATAATCTATGCTCTATAAAAATAAATTGATTGAGTATATTATGAAAAGTTATAAACGTTGTTTGAATGAAAATAAAACTTGGGATTAATAATAAAAGAGAAGTATAAAGTTTTAAAATAAAACTGAATTATTACATTTTGCAAAATCGAAAGTAATGTTTAGGGTATAGTGGGGCGACTTGTTTAACATTAAGTTTTAGTATGTATTGATATATTGAATAGAGGTTGTAGGTTTTACTGTTTATTGGGATCACTGAACCAATCATTTCTTAAAAATATGGTAATATATTATTTTAATTATATTATATGTATGGATCATGAATTTATGCGAGATATCATATTATGATTAGATGAAGTTAATATGTGGAACTTGCAATTATACCTGCTGCACCTTCTGAATTGATTCAATCAAAAAGCTTGACTATTATTGCTACCAATTTGACCAATAACATGTCCACACATCTAATGAATAAGATATCTTATTGTTCTTGTTGTACTAACTCGTTTATCTGTGGAAGACCCGGTAAGTTTAATGATCCTTCCTTAACCTGTAAATTTTGGCCCTGATCCTGAGCGATATTAGGATTGGATTCATCTTCTGATGAAGCTGAGAGTGTGCCATCAAGGGAAGGCTGGGCAGGGACTTGAGTGACCTGATTCGTTTCTGGATTTGGTTCTTGATTTGTTGAAGAGTCAGGATGACGTAATGAACTCATCTTTTGGCATCTTTTACTGTTTAAATGTCTCATATAAATATCTTTCCTTGAGAAACTGCGATTGCAAGCTGAACAATGGAAGGGTTTAACTCCAGAGTGGAGTTGCTCATGACGACGCAAACTATTCTTTCTACCAAATGTTAGATTACAAGTTACGCAAATATAAGGTGACTTGGATGTTGATTGTGCTTGTGTTTGTGGGTTTTTTCTAGAGGGTCTTTTGTCGAAGATTCCATACAAGGGATGGTTGATAAACTTACTTATTGGTGGTAGCGTTGATGTTATAGGTAGAGTGTGTACGAAGCTATCTTTGCCAAATTTCAGCGGTTTTAGAGGAGCTGGAGCTAGTTTCTTAGGCATGATAGTAGGGAGTTCTTGAGCTTTTCTAGGCATGTTGTTTGAATGAGAATAAAAATTGTTATCACTGTTCCTTCTATCTAATTTATAATTAATTGGATCTGATATTCGATTAATTGGATGGGGTAAATCCTGTAGTTGGTTAGGTAAATGCTTGATTAATTCTCTGCTGGACACGTATGGAATAACAGGTGGGGTTAAAGATGTTGATTTGCTGGAAGTGTGAAAATTGGAAATTTGAGCTGATGGAGAGTAAGATCGAAATGAAATTGAATCAGAGTCTATAACCCTCTGATTAAAAGTCATAACAAAGGGAAATGGACAGGTTGGGGAAAAGGTGGCTTCTGCCTCCGAGGTTCAGGAGTACCTTTTATATTATATGCAAATGGGGTGTTTCTAGGTGGGTGGATGTCTCAGTCATGGGGTGGAAAGGGGTTCTCTTGATTCCATTTATAGACCTAACAAATTAAAAGTGATTTTTGAATTATGATTATCGGATTTGATTGGCTGATTTTTTATTCAAAATAGGCGGTGTCAATATATTTGAATGAATCTGAACTTTGTGTATTTGGAAAAGACTGTTGATTGAAGTATAGGAGAGAGTGGTAATTAAGGGATGTTGTTCCCCACTCCAAATGAATGATGTTATTTGAGATCATCTCTTATTATAATAGAATACTGATCGTATTAATGTCACCGCATTCGCTATAATATTGATCAATATCACACTAATTTGTCATTAAAGCTCAGCTCTTTTCTTTATGGCTAAAGTAGCTGAAAACTTGATTGCATGTGAATGAATTCTATCAAATTGAGAGAACCCCAAATATTAAACATCAATATGGGCAATACAAAATTATAGCATATCAATTGCTAAAATTACCAAACTTTCAACATCTAATAATAAGCGAAATATTTCTAATAACTTCATTAGTTTAGGTCCAAATAGATATAATTAGTTTTGTTTCAAATATGGAAACTCTTGACTTTACTATTTATCATTAATTCATCAAATATAGTTGATCAATAATTACAATGATTTTATAGTTTGAATATTTTATTACCAAAGATAATACACCTCTTATTAATATATTTTTGCTATTGTATTAGAAATTTTCTTCAATTGTTAAATTTATTCTGATAATTGATTTGTCTAACATTTCAAGAAAGAACTCTTGAAATCTTTCCTAAAAAATTATATATAAACACGAGAGTATTTGCGATAGCCATGATATCGATCGAAATAAACCCCCAATAATTAGGTATTACTTAATGTTTTCTTGGTTTACTATATGTTTCAATATGCCCCAATATTATTTAAACTAATCAATTTAATTGAACCTGTTAATTCAATATAATAATAATTTAATTTAAGTCAATAACGCATTTTATTAATGATTATTCTTTTAGTAATGAGTTTTCATACTATGTTTTTTTATAGTTTTTGATAATTTTGAACAAAAGTGTCAGATATTTTAATAATAAATATATATATTTTATTATTTTTGTTATACAACTTTAATTTTAAATCAATAATAATAATAATAATAATAATAATAATAATAATAATAAATTTATTTTCCTATTATATCTATTAAAATAAAAAAACTATTTTAATATAATTTTATGTAAATAATTAATTATCATTCAAATTTTTGTAATTAGCCATTGTCTTTATCAAATAAATCTATTGGTATTATCATTATATAATTGAATATAAAATAAAATATTAAAAGTAAAATATTTTTTTTGAATATAATTTTTGCTATTTTACTTAATTATGTTATAAAATAAACCAAATTACTCAGGCCATTTGAATAATTTTTCATGTTTACTACAGTAATTTGTATCTCAATCTTGTTCAATAAATATTCATTATTTTAATGCTTTTTAATTATTATATATATAAATTCTTAATTTATTTTTTTAAAAACTAATCAATAATTATAATTAAATATTGAATTTTCTAATTTCTATATTTTTGATTTTATTTTTAATTATATAAAATTCTTTTTAATGAATTTTCAAAAATTAATCTTAATTTATAATTATCAAGCTATTTATCTTATATTTACTGATATTTATTTATATTGAATTATATAATTATAAATCTCAAATTTAATATATATTAATTATATGCTTAATAGATTTTAATAATGATTTAATATTGATATTTTCTATAATCAAACCGATAAGCTATTTAAAACTTTTTAATAATATTTATTATGTATATAATTTATTAATTGAAGATAATTTTCAATAATAAAAATGACAGAATCTTATGTTAATATTGATTGTATATTAATATTATATTTGATATCCTATATCTCATCATTAATAATGATATTTATCAAATATATTCCTATTACATAAATGAAAAATTAATTCAATATTTCAAATTATCAAATTGATTTGATAATATTAATAATATAAGAAAATTTGATATTTTTTAATTTAATCAATACCAATAAATATCCAAGCCATTACCAATAATTGAATTAATTCACTATGCACTTGTAAAATATTCATTTTATATTTTTATAATACTCTTACAAATTGATCTAATATAAATTAAAACTATTATAATATATAGTTTGAATAAATAAATAGTTAATTTTAAAAATTCATTGTATATTTCACGAATTATTATTTACTAACTAATAAATTAATGAAACATTTATTGAATAAAGAAAAATAAAATATTTATTATAAAAGCTCTGTATAAAATATAAGTTGAAAATTTAATTTCAATTATTAGGAATATATATTAAACAATATAATTAATTTTAACCAATAATAATGATAAATATTTATTCTTGTGATTAAAATATTAAAATATTATTAATCAATTAATATTAAAAAAAAACTTAAGTTTTTAAAAGAATATGAATTAAATTAGTATATTTTGCCTTTTAAATAGGGAATAATATTTGACATTATATATAAGTTTGTTAAGTTTGTTATTTGATTTTATAAAACTTTATAACGATAATTTTATTTTATATTTTTTAAATAAGTAATATTTAGTATAAATTTATTTTATATTATTGAATAATTCAAGATTTATATTTAGTTAATAATATTAGCATAGAAAATAAATAATAATAAAATTTAAAATTAAAAAAATTATAATATTAATGTATAAACTATAAAAATCAATATAAAATATATTATAATTATTGTTTTATTATTAATTTTTTACTATATTATTGATTAGTTGCAAAT